>CAUDMG010002043.1:0-51124 GCA_958450375.1 Homarus gammarus
CGTTTTTTGATGAGAAAGAGTGTATTTTAGTTAGTCTTACTGCTTTTTACGGAAAACACTCGGTTTTAGATGAAAAAGGGTGTATTTTAGTTAGTCTTACTACTTTTCTCGGAAAACACTCAGTTTTAGATGAAAAAAGGTGTATTTTAGTTAGTCTTACTACTTTTCTCGGAAAAGACTCAGTTGTAGATGAAAAAGGTTGTATTTTAGTTAGTCTTACAGCTTATCGCGGAAAACACTCAGTTTTAGATGTAAAAGTGTGTATTTTAGTTAGTCTTACTCCTTTTCACGGAAAACACTCAATTTTAGAATTAAGAGGGTGTATTTTAGTTAGTCTTACTGCTTTTCTCGAAAAACACTCAGTTTTAGATGAAAAAGGGTGTATTTTAGTTATTCTTACTGCTTTTTACGGAAAACACTCATTTTTAGATGAAAAAGGGTGTATTTTAGTTAGTCTTACTGCTTTTCTCGGAAAAGACTCAGTTTTAGATGAAAAAAGGTTGTATTTTAGTTAGTATTACAGCTTTTCGCGGAAAACACTCAGTTTTAGATGTAAAAGGGAGTATTTTAGTTAGTCTTACTGCTTTTCTCGGAAAACACTCAGTTTTAGATGAAAAAGAGTGTATTTTAGTTAGTCTTACTGCTTTTCACGGAAAATACTCAGTTTTAGAAGAAAAAGTGTGTATTTTAGTTAGTCTTACTGCTTTTCTCGGAAAACACTCAGTTTTAGATGAAAAAGGGTATATTTTAGTTAGTCTTACTGTTTTTTACGGAAAACACTCAGTTTATTGATGAGAAAGAGTGTATTTTAGTTAGTCTTACTGCTTTTTACGGAAAACACTCAGTTTTAGATGAAAAAGGGTGTATTTTAGTTAGTCTTACTCCTTTTCACGGAAAACACTCAGATTTAGAATTTAAAGGGTGTATTTTAGTTATTCTTACTGCATTTCTCGGAAACACTCAGTTTTAGATGAAAAAGGGTGTATTTTAGTTATTCTTACTGCTTTTTACGGAAAACACTCATTTTTAGATGAAAAAGGGTGTATTTTAGTTAGTCTTACTGCTTTTCTCGGAAAAGACTCAGTTTTAGATGAAAAAAGGTTGTATTTTAGTTAGTATTACAGCTTTTCGCGGAAAACACTCAGTTTTAGATGTAAAAGGGAGTATTTTAGTTAGTCTTTCTCCTTTTCACGGAAAACACTCAGTTTTAGAATAAAAAGGGTGTTTTTTAGTTAGTCTTACTGCTTTTCTCGGAAAACACTCAGTTTTAGATGAAAAAGGGTGTATTTTAGTTATTCTTATTGCTTTTCTCGGAAAACACTCAGTTTTGATGAAAAAGAGTGTATTTTAGTTAGTCTTACTGCTTTTCACGGAAAACACTCAGTTTTAGAAGAAAAAGGGTGTATTTTAGTTAGTTTACTGCTTTTCTCGGAAAACACTCAGTTTTAGATGAAAAAGGGTGTAGTTAGTCTTACTGTTTTGTACGGAAAACTCCCAGTTTTTTGATGAGAAAGAGTGTATTTTAGTTAGTCTTACTGCTTTTTACGGAAAACACTCGGTTTTAGATGAAAAAGGGTGTATTTTAGTTAGTCTTACTACTTTTCTCGGAAAACACTCAGTTTTAGATGAAAAAGGTTGTATTTTAGTTAGTCTTACAGCTTATCGCGGAAAACACTCAGTTTTAGATGTAAAAGTGTGTATTTTAGTTAGTCTTACTCCTTTTCACGGAAAACACTCAATTTTAGAATTAAGAGGGTGTATTTTAGTTAGTCTTACTGCTTTTCTCGGAAAACACTCAGTTTTAGATGAAAAAGGGTGTATTTTAGTTATTCTTACTGCTTTTTACGGATAACACTCAGTTTTAGATGGAAAATGGTGTATTTTAGTTAGTTTAACTGCTTTTCACGAAAAATATTCAGTTTTAAATGAAAAAAGGTGTATTTTAGTTAGTCTTACTACTTTTCTCGGAAAAGACTCAGTTGTAGATGAAAAAGGTTGTATTTTAGTTAGTCTTACAGCTTTTCGCGGAAAAAACTCAGTTTTAGATGTAAAAGGGTGTATTTTAGTTAGTCTTACAGCTTTTCACGGAAAACACTCATTTTAAATGGAAAAGGGTGTATTTTAGTCAGTCTTACTGCTTTTCTCGAAAAACAATCAGTTTTAGATGAAAAAGGGTGTATTTTAGTTATTCTTACTGCTTTTTACGGAAAACACTCAGTTTTAGATGAAAAATGGTGTATTTTATTTAGTTTTACTGCTTTTCACGAAAAACATTAAGTTTTAAATGAAAAAAGGTGTATTTTAGTTAGTCTTACTGCTTTTCTCGGAAAAGACTCAGTTTTAGATGAAAAAAGGTTGTATTTTAGTTAGTATTACAGCTTTTCGCGGAAAACACTCAGTTTTAGATGTAAAAGGGTGTATTTTAGTTAGTCTTACTGCTTTTCTCGAAAAACAATCAGTTTTAGATGAAAAAGGGTGTATTTTAGTTAGTCTTACTGCTTTTCACGGAAAACACTCAGTTTTAGAAGAAAAAGGGTGTATTTTAGTTAGTCTTACTGCTTTTCTCGGAAAACACTCAGTTTTAGATGAAAAAGGGTGTATTTCAGTTAGTCTTTCTGCTTTTTACGGAAAACACGCAGTTTTTTGATGAGAAAGAGTGTATTTTAGTTAGTCTTACTGCTTTTTACGGAAAACACTCAGTTTTAGATGAAAAAGGGTGTATTTTAGTTAGTCTTACTGCTTTTCACGGAAAACACTCAGTTTTAGAATTAAAAGGGTGTATTTTAGTTAGTCTTACTGCTTTTCTCGGAAACACTCAGTTTTAGATGAAAAAGGTGTTTTTAGTTAGTCTTACTGCTTTTTACGGAAAACACTCAGTTTTTAGATGAAAAAGGGTGTATTTTAGTTAGTCTTACTGCTTTTCTCGGAAAACACTCAGTTTTAGATGAAAAAGGTTGTATTTTAGTTAGTATTACAGCTTTTCGCGGAAAACACTCAGTTTTAGATGTAAAAGGGTGTATTTTAGTTAGTCTTACTCCTTTTCACGGAAAACACTCAGTTTTAGAATAAAAAGGGTGTATTTTAGTTAGTCTTACTGCTTTTCTCGGAAAACACTCAGTTTTAGATGAAAAAGGGTGTATTTTAGTTAGTCTTACTGCTTTTCTCGGAAAAAACTCAGTTTTAGATGAAAAAGGGTGTATTTTAGTTAGTCTTACTGCTTTTCACGGAAAACACTCAGTTTTAGAAGAAAAAGGGTGTATTTTAGTTAGTCTTACTGCTTTTCTCGGAAAACACTCAGTTTTAGATGAAAAAGGTGTATTTTAGTTAGTCTTACTGCTTTTTACGGAAAACACTCAGTTTTTGATGAAAAAGGGTGTATTTTAGTTAGTCTTACTGCTTTTTACGGAAAACACTCAGTTTTAGATGAAAAAGGGTGTATTTTAGTTAGTCTTACTGCTTTTCTCGGAAAACACTCAGTTTTAGATGAAAAAGGGTGTATTTTAGTTAGTCTTACTGCTTTTCGCGGAAAACACTCAGTTTTAGATGAAAAAGGTGTATTTTAGTTAGTCTTACTGCTTTTCACGGAAAACACTCAGTTTTAGAATGAAAAAGGGTGTATTTTAGTTAGTCTTACTGCTTTTCTCGGAAAACACTCAGTTTTAGATGAAAAAGGGTGTATTTTAGTTAGTCTTACTGCTTTTTACGGAAAACACTCAGTTTTAGATGAAAAAGGGTGTATTTTAGTTAGTCTTACTGCTTTTCTCGGAAAACACTCAGTTTTAGATGAAAAAGGGTGTATTTTAGTTATTCTTACTGTTTTTACGGAAAACACTCAGTTTTAGATGAAAAAGGGTGTATTTTAGTTAGTCTTACTGCTTTTCTCGGAAAACACTCAGTTTTAGATGAAAAAGGGTGTATTTTAGTTATTCTTACTGCTTTTTACGGAAAACACTCAGTTTTAGATGAAAATGGTGTATTTTATTTAGTTTTACTGCTTTTCACGAAAAACATTAAGTTTTATATGAAAAAAGGTGTATTTTAGTTAGTCTTACTGCTTTTCTCGGAAAAGACTCAGTTTTAGATGAAAAAGGGTGTATTTTAGTTAGTCTTACTGCTTTTCACGGAAAACACTCAGTTTTAGATGTAAAAGGGTGTATTTTAGTTAGTCTTACTCCTTTTCACGGAAAACACTTAGTTTTAGATTTAAAAGGGTGTATTTTAGTTAGTCTTACTGCTTTTCTCGGAAAACACTCAGTTTTAGATGAAAAAGGGTGTATTTTAGTTATTCTACTGCTTTTTACGGAAAACACTTAGTTTTAGATGAAAAATGGTGTATTTTAGTTAGTTGAACTGCTTATCTCGAAAAATATTCAGTTTTAAATGAAAAGGGGTGTATTTTAGTTAATCTTACTGCTTTTTACGGAAAACACTCAGTTTCAGATTAAAATGGTGTATTTTATTTAGTTTTACTGCTTTTCACGAAAAACATTAAGTTTCAAATGAAAAAAGGTGTATTTTAGTTAGTCTTACTGCTTTTCTCGGAAAAGACTCAGTTTTAGATGAAAAAGGTGTATTTTAGTTAGTCTTACAGCTTTTCGCGGAAAACACTCAGTTTTAGATGTAAAAGGGAGTATTTTAGTTAGTCTTACTGCTTTTTACGGAAAACACTCAGTTTTAGATGAAAAAGGGTGTATTTTAGTTAGTCTTACTGCTTTCTCGGAAAACACTCAGTTTTAGATGAAAAAGGGTGTATTTTAGTTAGTCTTACTGCTTTTCTCGGAAAACACTCAGTTTTAGATGAAAAAGGGTGTATTTTAGTTAGTCTTACTGCTTTTCTCGGAAAACACTCAGTTTTAGATGAAAAAGGTTGTATTTTAGTTAGTCTTACTGCTTTTCTCGGAAAACACTCAGTTTTAGATGAAAAAGGGTGTATTTTAGTTAGTATTACAGCTTTTCGCGGAAAACACTCAGTTTTAGATGTAAAAAGGGTGTATTTTAGTTAGTCTTACTGCTTTTCTCGGAAAACACTCAGTTTTAGATGAAAAAGAGTGTATTTTAGTTAGTCTTACTGTTTTTTACGGAAAACACTCAGTTTATTGATGAGAAAGAGTGTATTTTAGTTAGTCTTACTGCTTTTCTTTGCAAACACTCAGTTTTAGATGAAAAAGAGTTTATTTTAGTTAGTCTTACTGCTTTTTACGGAAAACACTCAGTTTTAGATGAAAAAGGGTGTATTTTAGTTAGTCTTACTCCTTTTCACGGAAAACACTCAGATTTAGAATTTAAAGGGTGTATTTTAGTTATTCTTACTGCATTTCTCGGAAAACACTCAGTTTTAGATGAAAAAGGGTGTATTTTAGTTATTCTTACTGCTTTTTACGGAAAACACTCATTTTTAGATGAAAAAGGGTGTATTTTAGTTAGTCTTACTGCTTTTCTCGGAAAAGACTCAGTTTTAGATGAAAAAAGGTTGTATTTTAGTTAGTATTACAGCTTTTCGCGGAAAACACTCAGTTTTAGATGTAAAAGGGAGTATTTTAGTTAGTCTTACTCCTTTTCACGGAAAACACTCAGTTTTAGATGAAAAAGGTGTATTTTTAGTTAGTCTTACTGCTTTTCTCGGAAAACACTCAGTTTTAGATGAAAAAGGGTGTATTTTAGTTATTCTTACTGCTTTTCTCGGAAAACACTCAGTTTTAGAAGAAAAAGGGTGTATTTTAGTTAGTCTTACTGCTTTTCTCGGAAAACACTCAGTTTTAGATGAAAAGGGTGTATTTTAGTTAGTCTTACTGTTTTTACGGAAAACACTCAGTTTTTGATGAGAAAGAGTGTATTTTAGTTAGTCTTACTGCTTTTTACGGAAAACACTCGGTTTTAGATGAAAAAGGGTGTATTTTAGTTAGTCTTACTACTTTTCTCGGAAAACACTCAGTTTTAGATGAAAAAGGTGTATTTTAGTTAGTCTTACAGCTTTTCGCGGAAA
Organism: Homarus gammarus; assembly: GCA_958450375.1. Taxonomy (NCBI): domain Eukaryota; kingdom Metazoa; phylum Arthropoda; class Malacostraca; order Decapoda; family Nephropidae; genus Homarus; species Homarus gammarus. Next base: position 5,984 of record CAUDMG010002043.1, read on the forward strand.
ACACTCAGTTTTAGATGTAAAAGGGTGTATTTTAGTTAGTCTTACTCCTTTTCACGGAAAACACTCAGTTTTAGAATTAAAGGGTGTATTTTAGTTAGTCTTACTGCTTTTCTCGGAAAACACTCAGTTTTAGATGAAAAGGGTGTATTTTAGTTATTCTTACTGCTTTTTACGGATAACACTCAGTTTTAGATGGAAAATGGTGTATTTTAGTTAGTTTAACTGCTTTTCACGAAAAATATTCAGTTTTAAATGAAAAAGGTGTATTTTAGTTAGTCTTACTACTTTTCTCGGAAAAGACTCAGTTGTAGATGAAAAAGGTTGTATTTTAGTTAGTCTTACAGCTTTTCGCGGAAAACACTCAGTTTTAGATGTAAAAGGGTGTATTTTAGTTAGTCTTACTGCTTTTTCACGGAAAACACTCAGTTTTAGATGAAAAAGGGTGTATTTTAGTTAGTCTTACTGCTTTTCTCGAAAAACAATCAGTTTTAGATGAAAAAGGGTGTATTTTAGTAATACTTACTGCTTTTTACGGAAAACACTCAGTTTTAGATGAAAAATGGTGTATTTTATTTAGTTTTACTGCTTTTCACGAAAAACATTAAGTTTTAAATGAAAAAGGGTGTATTTTAGTTAGTCTTACTGCTTTTCTCGGAAAAGACTCAGTTTTAGATGAAAAAAGGTTGTATTTTAGTTAGTATTACAGCTTTTCGCGGAAAACACTCAGTTTTAGATGTAAAAGGGAGTATTTTAGTTAGACTTACACCTTTTCACGGAAAACACTCAGTTTTAGAATAATAAGGGTGTATTTTAGTTAGTCTTACAGCTTTTCGCGGAAAACACTCAGTTTTAGATGTAAAAGGGTGTATTTTAGTTAGTCTTACTCCTTTTCACGGAAAACACTCAGTTTTAGATTAAAAGGGTGTATTTTAGTTAGTCTTACTGCTTTTCTCGGAAACACTCAGTTTTAGATGAAAAAGGGTGTATTTTAGTTATTCTTACTGCTTTTTACGGAAAACACTCATTTTTAGATGAAAAATGGTGTATTTTAGTTAGTTGAACTGCTTATTGCGAAAAATATTCAGTTTTAAATGAAAAGGGGTGTATTTTAGTTAGTCTTACTGCTTTTTACGGAAAACACTCAGTTTTAGATTAAAATGGTGTATTATATTTAGTTTTACTGCTTTTCACGAAAAACATTAAGTTTTAAATGAAAAAAGGTGTATTTTAGTTAGTCTTACTGCTTTTCTCGGAAAAGACTCAGTTTTAGATAAAAAAAGGTTGTATTTTAGTTAGTATTACAGCTTTTCGCGGAAAACACTGAGTTTTACATGTAAAAGGGAGTATTTTAGTTAGTCTTACTCCTTTTCACGGAAACACTCAGTTTTAGAATAAAAAGGGTGTATTTTAGTTAGTCTTACTGCTTTTCTCGGAAAACACTCAGTTTTAGATGAAAAAGAGTGTATTTTAGTTAGTCTTACTGCTTTTCACGGAAAATACTCAGTTTTAGAAGAAAAAGGGTGTATTTTAGTTAGTCTTACTGCTTTTCTCGGAAAACACTCAGTTTTAGATGAAAAAGGGTGTATTTTAGTTAGTCTTACTTTTTTTTACGGAAAACACTCAGTTTTTTGATGAGAAAGAATGTATTTTAGTTAGTCTTACTGCTTTTTACGGAAAACACTTGGTTTTAGATGAAAAATGGTGTATTTTAGTTAGTTGAACTGCTTATCTCGAAAAATATTCAGTTTTAAATGAAAAGGGGTGTATTTTAGTTATTCTTACTGCTTTTACGGAAAACACTCAGTTTCAGATTAAAATGGTGTATTTTAGTTAGTCTACTGCTTTTCACGGAAAAACACTCAGTTTTACAATGAAAAAAGGTGTATTTTAGTTAGTCTTACTGCTTTTCTCGGAAAAGACTCAGTTTTAGATGAAAAAGGGTGTATTTTAGTTAGTCTTACAGCTTTTCGCGGAAAACACTCAGTTTTAGATGAAAAAGGGTGTATTTTAGTTAGTCTTACTGCTTTCTCGGAAAAACACTCAGTTTTAGATGAAAAGGGTGTATTTTAGTTAGTCTTACTGCTTTTCTACGGAAAACACTCAGTTTTAGATGAAAAGGTGTGTATTTTAGTTAGTCTTACTGCTTTTCTCGAAAACACTCAGTTTTAGATGAAAAAGGTGTATTTTAGTTAGTCTTACTGCTTTCTCGGAAAAGACTCAGTTTTAGATGAAAAAGGTTGTATTTTAGTTAGTCTTACTGCTTTTCTCGGAAAACACTCAGTTTTAGATGAAAAAGGGTGTATTTTAGTTAGTCTTACTCCTTTTCACGAAAACACTCAGTTTTAGAATTAAAAGGGTGTATTTTAGTTAGTCTTACTGCTTTTCTCGGAAAACACTCAGTTTTAGATGAAAAAGGTGTTTTTAGTTATTCTTACTGCTTTTACGGAAAACACTCAGTTTTAGATGAAAAGGGTGTATTTTAGTTAGTCTTACTGCTTTTCACGGAAAACACTCAGTTTTTAGAAGAGAAAAGGGTTGTATTTTAGTTAGTCTTACTGCTTTTCTTTGAAAACACTCAGTTTTAGATGAAAAAGGGTGTATTTTAGTTAGTCTTACTGCTTTTTACGGAAAACACTCAGTTTTAGATGAAAAGGGGTGTATTTTAGTTAGTCTTACTACTTTTCACGGAAAACACTCAGTTTTAGATGAAAAAGGGTGTATTTTAGTTAGTCTTTACTGCTTTTTCGGAAAAACACTCAGTTTTTAGATGAAAAAGGTGTATTTTAGTTAGTCTTACTGCTTTTCACGGAAAACACTCAGTTTTAGATGAAAAAGGGTGTATTTTAGTTAGTCTTACTGCTTTTCTCGGAAAACACTCAGTTTTTAGAATAAAAGGGTGTATTTTAGTTAGTCTTACAGCTTTTCGCGGAAAACACTCAGTTTTAGATGTAAAAGGGTGTATTTTAGTTAGTCTTACTCCTTTTCACGGAAAACACTCAGTTTTAGAATTAAAAGGGTGTATTTTAGTTAGTCTTACTGCTTTTCTCGGAAAACACTCAGTTTTAGATGAAAAAGGGTGTATTTTAGTTAGTCTTACTGCTTTTTACGGAAAACACTCAGTTTTAGATGAAAAAGGGTGTATTTTAGTTAGTTTACTGCTTTTCTCGAAAAATACTCAGTTTTAAATGAAAAGGGGTGTATTTTAGTTATTCTTACTGCTTTTTACGGAAAACACTCAGTTTTAGATTAAAATGGTGTATTTTATTTAGTTTTACTGCTTTTCACGGAAAACACTCAGTTTTAGATGAAAAAGGGTGTATTTTAGTTAGTCTTACTGCTTTTCTCGGAAAAGACTCAGTTTTAGATGAAAAAGGTTGTATTTTAGTTAGTATTACAGCTTTTCGCGGAAAACACTCAGTTTTAGATGAAAAAGGGTGTATTTTAGTTAGTCTTACTGCTTTTTACGGAAAACACTCAGTTTTAGATGAAAAAGGGTGTATTTTAGTTAGTCTTACTGCTTTTCTCGGAAAACACTCAGTTTTAGATGAAAAAGGTGTATTTTAGTTAGTCTTACTGCTTTTCACGGAAAACACTCAGTTTTAGATGAAAAAGGGTGTATTTTAGTTAGTCTTACTGCTTTTCTCGGAAAACACTCAGTTTTAGATGAAAAAGGGTGTATTTTAGTTAGTCTTACTGCTTTTCTCGGAAAACACTCAGTTTTAGATGAAAAAGGTGTATTTTAGTTAGTCTTACTGCTTTTTACGGAAAACACTCAGTTTTAGATGAAAAAGGTGTATTTTAGTTAGTCTTACTGCTTTTCACGGAAAACACTCAGTTTTAGATGAAAAAGGGTGTATTTTAGTTAGTCTTACTGCTTTTCTCGAAAAACACTCAGTTTTAGATGAAAAGGGTGTATTTTAGTTAGTCTTACTGCTTTTCTCGGAAAACACTCAGTTTTAGATGAAAAGGGTGTATTTTAGTTAGTCTTACTGCTTTTCTCGGAAAACACTCAGTTTTAGATGAAAAAGGTGTATTTTAGTTAGTCTTACTGCTTTTTACGGAAAACACTCAGTTTTAGATGAAAAAGGTGTATTTTAGTTAGTCTTACTGCTTTTCTCGGAAAACACTCAGTTTTAGATGAAAAAGGTTGTATTTTAGTTAGTCTTACTGCTTTTCTCGGAAAAGACTCAGTTTTAGATGAAAAAGGTTGTATTTTAGTTAGTCTTACAGCTTTTCGCGGAAAACACTCAGTTTTAGATGTAAAAGGGTGTATTTTAGTTAGTCTTACTGCTTTTCACGGAAAACACTCAGTTTTAGAATGAAAAAGGGTGTATTTTAGTTAGTCTTACTGCTTTTCACGGAAAACAATCAGTTTTAGATGAAAAAGGGTGTATTTTAGTTAGTCTTACTGCTTTTCTCGGAAAACACTCAGTTTTAGATGAAAAATGGTGTATTTTATTTAGTTTTACTGCTTTTCACGAAAAACATTAAGTTTTAAATGAAAAAAGGTGTATTTTAGTTAGTCTTACTGCTTTTCTCGGAAAAGACTCAGTTTTAGATGAAAAAGGTTGTATTTTAGTTAGTATTACAGCTTTTCGCGGAAAACACTCAGTTTTAGATGTAAAAGGGAGTATTTTAGTTAGTCTTACTCCTTTTCACGGAAAACACTCAGTTTTAGAATAAAAAGGGTGTATTTTAGTTAGTCTTACAGCTTTTCGCGGAAAACACTCAGTTTTAGATGTAAAAGGGTGTATTTTAGTTAGTCTTACTCCTTTTCACGGAAAACACTCAGTTTTAGAATTAAAAGGGTGTATTTTAGTTAGTCTTACTGCTTTTCTCGGAAAACACTCAGTTTTAGATGAAAAAGGGTGTATTTTAGTTATTCTTACTGCTTTTTACGGAAAACACTCATTTTTAGATGAAAAAGGGTGTATTTTAGTTAGTTTAACTGCTTTTCACGAAAAACTCAGTTTTAGATGAAAAGGGTGTATTTTAGTTAGTCTTACTGCTTTTTACGGAAAACACTCAGTTTTAGATGTAAAATGGTGTATTTATTTAGTTTTACTGCTTTTCACGGAAAACACTCAGTTTTAAATGAAAAGGTGTATTTTAGTTAGTCTTACTGCTTTTCTCGGAAACACTCAGTTTTAGATGAAAAAGGGTGTATTTTAGTTAGTCTTACTGCTTTTCTCGGAAAACACTCAGTTTTAGATGAAAAAGGGTGTATTTTAGTTAGTCTTACTGCTTTTCTCGGAAAACACTCAGTTTTAGATGAAAAAGGTGTATTTTAGTTAGTCTTACTGCTTTTTACGGAAAACACTCAGTTTAGATGAAAAGAGTGTATTTAGTTAGTCTTACTGCTTTTCGGAAAACTCAGTTTAGAGAAAAAGGTGTATTTTAGTTAGTCTTACTGCTTTTCGGAAAACACTCAGTTTTAGATGAAAAAGGGTGTATTTTAGTTAGTCTTACTGCTTTTCACGGAAAACACTCAGTTTTAGATTAAAAGGGTGTATTTTAGTTAGTCTTACTGCTTTTCTCGGAAAACACTCAGTTTTAGATGAAAAAGGTGTATTTTAGTTATTCTTACTGCTTTTTACGGAAAAACACTCATTTTTAGATGAAAAAGGGTGTATTTTAGTTAGTCTTACTGCTTTTCTCGGAAAAGACTCAGTTTTAGATGAAAAAGGTTGTATTTTAGTTAGTCTTACAGCTTTTCGCGGAAAACACTCAGTTTTAGATGTAAAAGGGTGTATTTTAGTTAGTCTTACTGCCTTTTCACGGAAAACACTCAGTTTTAGAATGAAAAAGGGTGTATTTTAGTTAGTCTTACTGCTTTTCTCGGAAAACACTCAGTTTTAGATGAAAAAGGGTGTATTTTAGTTAGTCTTACTGCTTTTCTCGGAAAAACACTCAGTTTTAGATGAAAAAGGGTGTATTTTAGTTAGTCTTACTGCTTTTCTCGGAAAACACTCAGTTTTAGATGAAAAAGGGTGTATTTTAGTTAGTCTTACTGCTTTTCTCGGAAAACACTCAGTTTTAGATGAAAAAGAGTGTAGTTAGTCTTACTGTTTTTTCGGAAAACACTCAGTTTTTGATGAGAAAGAGTGTATTTTAGTTAGTCTTACTGCTTTTTACGGAAAACACTCAGTTTTAGATGAAAAAGGGTGTATTTTAGTTAGTCTTACTACTTTTCTCGGAAAACACTCAGTTTTAGATGAAAAAGGTTGTATTTTAGTTAGTCTTACAGCTTATCGCGGAAAACACTCAGTTTTAGATGTAAAAGTGTGTATTTTAGTTAGTCTTACTCCTTTTCACGGAAAACACTCAATTTTAGAATTAAGAGGGTGTATTTTAGTTAGTCTTACTGCTTTTCTCGGAAAACACTCAGTTTTAGATGAAAAAGGGTGTATTTTAGTTATTCTTACTGCTTTTTACGGATAACACTCAGTTTTAGATGGAAAATGGTGTATTTTAGTTAGTTTAACTGCTTTTCACGAAAAATATTCAGTTTTAAATGAAAAAAGGTGTATTTTAGTTAGTCTTACTACTTTTCTCGGAAAAGACTCAGTTGTAGATGAAAAAGGTTGTATTTTAGTTAGTCTTACAGCTTTTCGCGGAAAAAACTCAGTTTTAGATGTAAAAGGGTGTATTTTAGTTAGTCTTACAGCTTTTCACGGAAAACACTCATTTTAAATGGAAAAGGGTGTATTTTAGTCAGTCTTACTGTTTTTCTCGAAAAACAATCAGTTTTAGATGAAAAAGGGTGTATTTTAGTAATACTTACTGCTTTTTACGGAAAACACTCAGTTTTAGATGAAAAATGGTGTATTTTATTTAGTTTTACTGCTTTTCACGAAAAACATTAAGTTTTAAATGAAAAAAGGTGTATTTTAGTTAGTCTTACTGCTTTTCTCGGAAAAGACTCAGTTTTAGATGAAAAAGGGTGTATTTTAGTTAGTATTACAGCTTTTCGCGGAAAACACTCAGTTTTAGATGTAAAAGGGTGTATTTTAGTTAGTCTTACTGCTTTTCTCGGAAAACACTCAGTTTTAGATGAAAAAGGTTGTATTTTAGTTAGTCTTACTGCTTTTCTCGGAAAACACTCAGTTTTAGATGAAAAAGGGTGTATTTTAGTTAGTCTTACTGCTTTTCACGGAAAACACTCAGTTTTAGATGAAAAAGGGTGTATTTTAGTTAGTCTTACTGCTTTTCTCGGAAAACACTCAGTTTTAGATGAAAAGGGTGTATTTTAGTTAGTCTTACTGCTTTTTACGGAAAACACTCAGTTTTAGATGAAAAAGGGTGTATTTTAGTTAGTCTTACTGCTTTTCTCGGAAAACACTCAGTTTTAGATGAAAAAGGTGTATTTTAGTTAGTCTTACTGCTTTTCTCGGAAAACACTCAGTTTTAGATGAAAAAGGGTGTATTTTAGTTAGTCTTACTGCTTTTCTCGGAAAACACTCAGTTTTAGATGAAAAAGGGTGTATTTTAGTTAGTCTTACTGCTTTTCTCGGAAAACACTCAGTTTTAGATGAAAAAGGGTGTATTTTAGTTAGTCTTACTGCTTTTCACGGAAAACACTCAGTTTTTTGATGAGAAAGAGTGTATTTTAGTTAGTCTTACTGCTTTTCTCGGAAAACACTCAGTTTTAGATGAAAAAGGGTGTATTTTAGTTAGTCTTACTGCTTTTCTACGGAAAACACTCAGTTTTAGATGAAAAAGGGTGTATTTTAGTTAGTCTTACTGCTTTTCTCGGAAAACACTCAGTTTTAGATGAAAAAGGTGTATTTTAGTTAGTCTTACAGCTTTTCGCGGAAAACACTCAGTTTTAGATGAAAAGGGTGTATTTTAGTTAGTCTTACTGCTTTTCACGGAAAACACTCAGTTTTAGATGAAAAAGGGTGTATTTTAGTTAGTCTTACTGCTTTTCTCGGAAAACACTCAGTTTTAGATGAAAAAGGGTGTATTTTAGTTAGTCTTACTGCTTTTCTCGGAAAACACTCAGTTTTAGATGAAAAAGGTGTATTTTAGTTAGTCTTACTGCTTTTCACGGAAACACTCAGTTTTAGATGAAAAAGGGTGTATTTTAGTTAGTCTTACTGCTTTTCTCGGAAAACACTCAGTTTTAGATGAAAAAGGGTGTATTTAGTTAGTCTTACTGCTTTTTACGGAAAACACTCAGTTTTAGATGAAAAAGGGTGTATTTTAGTTAGTCTTACTGCTTTTCTCGGAAAACACTCAGTTTTAGATGAAAAAGGGTGTATTTTAGTTAGTCTTACTGCTTTTTCCGGAAAACACTCAGTTTTAGATGAAAAAGGTTGTATTTTAGTTAGTCTTACTGCTTTTCTCGGAAAACACTCAGTTTTAGATGAAAAGGGTGTATTTTAGTTAGTCTTACTGCTTTTCACGGAAAACACTCAGTTTTAGATGAAAAAGGGTGTATTTTAGTTAGTCTTACTGCTTTTCTCGGAAAACACTCAGTTTTAGATGAAAAAGGGTGTATTTTAGTTAGTCTTACTGCTTTTACGGAAAACACTCAGTTTTAGATGAAAAATGGTGTATTTTAGTTAGTCTTACTGCTTTTCACGGAAAACACTCAGTTTTAGATGAAAAAGGGTGTATTTTAGTTAGTCTTACTGCTTTTCTCGGAAAAGACTCAGTTTTAGATGAAAAAGGTGTATTTTAGTTAGTCTTACAGCTTTTCGCGGAAAACACTCAGTTTTAGATGTAAAAAGGGTGTATTTTAGTTAGTCTTACTCCTTTTCACGGAAAACACTCAGTTTTAGAATTAAAAGGGTGTATTTTAGTTAGTCTTACTGCTTTTCTCGGAAAACACTCAGTTTTAGATGAAAAAGGGTGTATTTTAGTTATTCTTACTGCTTTTTACGGAAAACACTCAGTTTTAGATGAAAAAGGGTGTATTTTAGTTAGTCTTACTGCTTTTCTCGAAAAACACTCAGTTTTAGATGAAAAAGGGTGTATTTTAGTTAGTCTTACTGCTTTTTACGGAAAACACTCAGTTTTAGATTTAAAATGGTGTATTTTAGTTAGTCTTACTGCTTTTCTCGGAAAACACTCAGTTTTAGATGAAAAAAGGTGTATTTTAGTTAGTCTTACTGCTTTTCTCGGAAAACACTCAGTTTTAGATGAAAAAGGGTGTATTTTAGTTAGTCTTACAGCTTTTAGCGGAAAACACTCAGTTTTAGATTAAAAGGGTGTATTTTAGTTAGTCTTACTGCTTTTCTCGGAAAACACTCAGTTTTAGATGAAAAGGGTGTATTTTAGTTAGTCTTACTACTTTTCTCGGAAAACACTCAGTTTTAGATGAAAAAGGGTGTATTTTAGTTAGTCTTACTGCTTTTCTCGGAAAACACTCAGTTTTAGATGAAAAAGGGTGTATTTTAGTTAGTCTTACTGCTTTTCTCGGAAAACACTCAGTTTTAGATGAAAAAGGTTGTATTTTAGTTAGTCTTACTATTTTTCTCGGAAAACACTCAGTTTTAGATGAAAAAGGGTGTATTTTAGTTAGTCTTACTGCTTTTCGCGGAAAACACTCAGTTTTAGATGTAAAAGGGTGTATTTTAGTTAGTCTTACTGCTTTTCTCGGAAAACACTCAGTTTTAGATGAAAAAGGGTGTATTTTAGTTAGTCTTACTGTTTTTTACGGAAAACACTCAGTTTATTGATGAGAAAGAGTGTATTTTAGTTAGTCTTACTGCTTTTCTTTGAAAACACTCAGTTTTAGATGAAAAAGAGTGTATTTTAGTTAGTCTTACTGCTTTTTACGGAAAACACTCAGTTTTAGATGAAAAAGGGTGTATTTTAGTTAGTCTTACTCCTTTTCACGGAAAACACTCAGATTTAGAATTTAAAGGGTGTATTTTAGTTATTCTTACTGCATTTCTCGGAAAACACTCAGTTTTAGATGAAAAAGGGTGTATTTTAGTTATTCTTACTGCTTTTTACGGAAAACACTCATTTTTAGATGAAAAAGGGTGTATTTTAGTTAGTCTTACTGCTTTTCTCGGAAAAGACTCAGTTTTAGATGAAAAAAGGTTGTATTTTAGTTAGTATTACAGCTTTTCGCGGAAAACACTCAGTTTTAGATGTAAAAGGGAGTATTTTAGTTAGTCTTTCTCCTTTTCACGGAAAACACTCAGTTTTAGAATAAAAAGGGTGTTTTTTAGTTAGTCTTACTGCTTTTCTCGGAAAACACTCAGTTTTAGATGAAAAAGGGTGTATTTTAGTTATTCTTATTGCTTTTCTCGGAAAACACTCAGTTTTAGAAGAAAAAGGGTGTATTTTAGTTAGTTTACTGCTTTTCTCGGAAAACACTCAGTTTTAGATAAAAAAGGGTGTAGTTAGTCTTACTGTTTTGTACGGAAAACTCCCAGTTTTTTGATGAGAAAGAGTGTATTTTAGTTAGTCTTACTGCTTTTTACGGAAAACACTCGGTTTTAGATGAAAAAGGGTGTATTTTAGTTAGTCTTACTACTTTTCTCGGAAAACACTCAGTTTTAGATGAAAAAGGTTGTATTTTAGTTAGTCTTACAGCTTATCGCGGAAAACACTCAGTTTTAGATGTAAAAGTGTGTATTTTAGTTAGTCTTACTCCTTTTCACGGAAAACACTCAATTTTAGAATTAAGAGGGTGTATTTTAGTTAGTCTTACTGCTTTTCTCGGAAAACACTCAGTTTTAGATGAAAAAGGGTGTATTTTAGTTATTCTTACTGCTTTTTACGGATAACACTCAGTTTTAGATGGAAAATGGTGTATTTTAGTTAGTTTAACTGCTTATTACGAAAAATATTCAGTTTTAAATGAAAAAAGGTGTATTTTAGTTAGTCTTACTACTTTTCTCGGAAAAGACTCAGTTGTAGATGAAAAAGGTTGTATTTTAGTTAGTCTTACAGCTTTTCGCGGAAAAAACTCAGTTTTAGATGTAAAAGGGTGTATTTTAGTTAGTCTTACAGCTTTTCACGGAAAACACTCATTTTAAATGGAAAAGGGTGTATTTTAGTCAGTCTTACTGTTTTTCTCGAAAAACAATCAGTTTTAGATGAAAAAGGGTGTATTTTAGTAATACTTACTGCTTTTTACGGAAAACACTCAGTTTTAGATGAAAAATGGTGTATTTTATTTAGTTTTACTGCTTTTCACGAAAAACATTAAGTTTTAAATGAAAAAAGGTGTGTTAGTCTTACTGCTTTTCTCGGAAAAGACTCAGTTTTAGATGAAAAAAGGTTGTATTTTAGTTAGTATTACAGCTTTTCGCGGAAAACACTCAGTTTTAGATGTAAAAGGGAGTATTTTAGTTAGTCTTACTCCTTTTCACGGAAAACACTCAGTTTTAGAATAAAAAGGGTGTATTTTAGTTAGTCTTACAGCTTTTCGCGGAAAACACTCAGTTTTAGATGTAAAAGGGTGTATTTTAGTTAGTGTTACTCCTTTTCACGGAAAACACTCAGTTTTAGAATTAAAAGGGTGTATTTTAGTTAGTCTTACTGCTTTTCTCGGAAAACACTCAGTTTTAGATGAAAAAGGTGTATGTTTGTTATTCTTACTGCTTTTTACGGAAAAACTCAGTTTTAAATGAAAAATGGTGTATTTTAGTTACTTTTACTGCTTTTCTCTGAAAACACTCAGTTTTAGATGAAAATGGTGTATTTTAGTTATTCATACTGCTTTTCACGGAAAACACTCAGTTTTAGATGAAAATGGTGTATTTTAGTTAGTTTAACTACTTTCACGAAAAACATTAAGTTTTAAATGAAAAAACGTGTATTTTAGTTAGTCTTACTGCTTTTCTCGGAAAACACTCAGTTTTACATGAAAAAAGGGTGTATTTTAGTTAGTCTTACTAGCTTTTTCTACCCGGAAAATACTCAGTTTTAGAATGAAAAAGGGTGTATTTTAGTTAGTCTTACTGCTTTTCTCGGAAAACACTCAGTTTTAGATGAGAAAGAGTGTATTTTAGTTAGTCTTACTGCTTTTTACGGAAAACACTTGGTTTTAGATGAAAAAGGGTGTATTTTAGTTAGTCTTACTGCTTTTCTCGGAAAACACTCAGTTTTAGAATTAAAAGGGTGTATTTTAGTTATCTTACTGCTTTTTACGGAAAAACACTCATTTTTAGATGAAAAAGAGTGTTTTTTATTTAGTCTTACTGCTTTTCACGGAAAACACTCAGTTTTAGATGAAAAAGGTGTATTTTAGTTAGTCTTACTGCTTTTCTCGGAAAACACTCAGTTTTAAATGAAAAAAGGTGTATTTTAGTTAGTATTACAGCTTTTCGCGGAAAACACTCAGTTTTAGATGTAAAAGGGAGTATTTTAGTTAGTCTTACTGCTTTTCTCGGAAAACACTCAGTTTTAGAATGAAAAAGGGTGTATTTTAGTTAGTCTTACTGCTTTTCGCGGAAAACACTCAGTTTTAGAATTAAAAGGGTGTATTTTAGTTAGTCTTACTGCTTTTCACGGAAAACACTCAGTTTAGATGAAAAGGGTATATTTTAGTTAGTCTTACTGCTTTTCTCGGAAAACACTCAGTTTTAGATGAAAAGGGTGTATTTTAGTTAGTCTTACTGCTTTTTACGGAAAACACTCAGTTTTAGATGAAAAAGGTGTATTTTAGTTAGTCTTACTGCATTATACGGAAAACATACAGTTTTAGATGAAAAGGGTGTATATTAGTTATCTTACTGCTTTCTACGGAAAACACTCAGTTTTAGATGAAAAATGGTGTATTTTAGTTAGTTCTACTGCTTTTCTCGAAAAACACTCAGTTTTAGATGAAAAAGGGTGTATTTTAGTTAGTCTTACTGCTTTTCTCGGAAAAGACTCAGTTTTAGATGAAAAAGGTTGTATTTTAGTTAGTATTACAGCTTTTCGCGGAAAACACTCAGTTTTAGATGTAAAAGGGAGTATTTTAGTTAGTCTTACTGCTTTTCTCGGAAAACACTCAGTTTTAGAATGAAAAAGGGTGTATTTTAGTTAGTCTTACTGCTTTTCTCGGAAAACACTCAGTTTTAGATGAAAAAGGGTGTATTTTAGTTAGTCTTACTGCTTTTCTCGGAAAACACTCAGTTTTAGATGAAAAAGGGTGTATTTTAGTTAGTCTTACTGCTTTTCTCGGAAAACACTCAGTTTTAGATGAAAAAGGGTGTATTTTAGTTAGTCTTACTGCTTTTTCGGAAAACACTCAGTTTTAGATGAAAAAGGGTGTATTTTAGTTAGTCTTACTGCTTTTCACGGAAAACACTCAGTTTTAGATGAAAAAGGGTGTATTTTAGTTAGTCTTACTGCTTTTCTCGGAAAACACTCAGTTTTAGATGAAAAAGGTGTATTTTAGTTAGTCTTACTGCTTTTCGCGGAAAACACTCAGTTTTAGATGTAAAAGGGTGTATTTTAGTTAGTCTTACTGCTTTTTACGGAAAACACTCAGTTTTAGATGAAAAAGGGTGTATTTTAGTTAGTCTTACTGCTTTTCTCGGAAAACACTCAGTTTTAGATGAAAAAGGGTGTATTTTAGTTAGTCTTACTGCTTTTCACGGAAAACACTCAGTTTTAGATGAAAAAGGGTGTATTTTAGTTAGTCTTACTGCTTTTCACGGAAAACACTCAGTTTTAGATGAAAAAGGTGTATTTTAGTTAGTCTTACTACTTTTCTCGGAAAAGACTCAGTTGTAGATGAAAAAGGTTGTATTTTAGTTAGTCTTACAGCTTTTCTCGGAAAACACTCAGTTTTAGATGTAAAAGGGTGTATTTTAGTTAGTCTTACAGCTTTTCACGGAAAACACTCAGTTTTAGATGAAAAAGGGTGTATTTTAGTTAGTCTTACTGCTTTTCTCGAAAAACAATCAGTTTTAGATGAAAAAGGGTGTATTTTAGTAATACTTACTGCTTTTTACGGAAAACACTCAGTTTTAGATGAAAAATGGTGTATTTTATTTAGTTTTACTGCTTTTCACGAAAAACATTAAGTTTTAAATGAAAAAAGGTGTATTTTAGTTAGTCTTACTGCTTTTCTCGGAAAAGACTCAGTTTTAGATGAAAAAAGGTTGTATTTTAGTTAGTCTTACAGCTTTTCGCGGAAAACACTCAGTTTTTGATGTAAAAGGGAGTATTTTAGTTAGTCTTTCTGCTTTTCACAGAAAACACTCAGTTTTAGAATAAAAAGGGTGTATTTTAGTTAGTCTTACAGCTTTTCGCGGAAAACACTCAGTTTTAGATGTAAAAGGGTGTATTTTAGTTAGTCTTACTCCTTTTCACGGAAAACACTCAGTTTTAGAATTAAAAGGGTGTATTTTAGTTAGTCTTACTGCTTTTCTCGGAAAACACTCAGCTTTAAACCAAAAAGGGTGTATTTTAGTTAGTCCTACTGCTTTTTACGGAAAACACTCAGTTTTAGATGAAAAATGGTGTATTTTAGTTAGTTGAACTGCTTATCACGAAAAATATTCAGTTTTAAATGAAAAGGGGTGTATTTTAGTTAGTCTTACTGCTTTTTACGGAAAACACTCAGTTTTAGATTAAAATGGTGTATTATTTAGTTTTACTGCTTTTCACGAAAAACATTAAGTTTCAAATGAAAAAAGGTGTATTTTAGTTAGTCTTACTGCTTTTCTCGGAAAAGACTCAGTTTTAGATAAAAAAAGGTTGTATTTTAGTTAGTATTACAGCTTTTCGCGGAAAACACTCAGTTTTACATGTAAAAGGGAGTATTTTAGTTAGTCTTACTCCTTTTCACGGAAAACACTCAGTTTTAGAATAAAAAGGGTGTATTTTAGTTAGTCTTACTGCTTTTCTCGGAAAACACTCAGTTTTAGATGAAAAAGGTGTATTTTAGTTAGTCTTACTGCTTTTCACGGAAAAATCTCAGTTTTAGATGAAAAAGGGTGTATTTTAGTTAGTCTTACTGCTTTTCTCGGAAAACACTCAGTTTTAGATGAAAAAGGGTGTATTTTAGTTAGTCTTACTGTTTTTTACGGAAAACACTCAGTTTTAGATGAAAAAGAGTGTATTTTAGTTAGTCTTACTGCTTTTTACGGAAAACACTTGGTTTTAGATGAAAAAGGGTGTATTTTAGTTAGTCTTACTGCTTTTCTCGGAAAACACTCAGTTTTAGATGAAAAAGGGTGTATTTTAGTTAGTCTTACTGCTTTTCACGGAAAACACTCAGTTTTAGATGAAAAAGGGTGTATTTAGTTAGTCTTACTGCTTTCTCGGAAAACACTCAGTTTTAGATGAAAAAGAGTATATTTAGTTAGTCTTACTGCTTTTTTTACGGAAAACACTCAGTTTATGATGAGAAAGAGGTGTATTTTAGTTAGTCGTACTGCTTTTCTCGGAAAAAACTCAGTTTAGAATGAAAAAGAGTGTATTTTAGTTAGTCTTACTCCGTTTCACGGAAAACACTCAGTTTAGATGTAAAAGGGTGTATTTTAGTTAGTCTTACTCCTTTTCACGGAAAACACTCAGTTTTAGAATTAAAAGGGTATATTTTAGTTAGTCTTACTGCTTTTCTCGGAAACACTCAGTTTAGATGAAAAAGGGTGTATTTTAGTTATTCTTACTGCTTTTTAACGGAAAACACTCAGTTTTAGATGAAAAAGTGGTGTATTTTAGTTAGTCTACTGCTTTTCTCAGAAAAGACTCAGTTTTAGATGAAAAGGGGTGAGGACTGAGTTGTTAGTGTATTGTGTAGATGGTGAGGAGGGAGTGTGTAGTGTATTTTCTTGGGTGTGAGGAGGAGGGAGTGTGTAATGTATTGTGTAGGTGGTGAGGAGGGAGTGTATTGTGTAGGTGGTGAGGAGGGAGTGTGTAGTGTATTGTGTAGGTGGTGAGGAAGGAGTGTGTAGTGTATTGTGTAGGTGGTGAGGAGGAAGTGTGTAGTGTATTGTGTAGGTGGTGAGGAGGAAGTGTGTAGTGTATTGTGTAGGTGGTGAGGAGGGAGTGTATTGTGTAGGTGGTGAGGATGGAGTCTGTAGTGTATTGTGTAGGTGGTGAGGACGGAATGTATTTTGTAGGTGGTGAGGACGGAATGTATTTTGTAGGTGGTGAGGAGGGAGTGTGTAGTGTACTGTGTACTGTAGGTGTAGAGGAGGGAGTGTGTAGTGTATTATGTAGGTGGTGAGGAGGGAGCGTGCAGTGTATTGTGTAGGTGGTGAGGAGGGAGTGTGTATTGTATTGTGTAGGTGGTGAGGAGGGAGTGTGTAGTGTATTGTGTAGGTGGTGAGGAGGGAGTGTATTGGTTAGTGGTGAGGAGGGAGTGTATTGTGTAGGTGGTGAGGAGGGAGTGTGTAGTGTATTATGTAGGTGGTGAGGAGGAAGTGTGTAGTGTCGTGTGTCGGTGGTGCGGGGGCAAGGGCTGTGTCGTCTCTTGTGTAGGTGGTGCGACGGGCGAGTGGTGTCGTGTATTGTGATAGGTGGGTGAGGCGGGGCCTGTCTTGTGTCCGGGGTGCGGCGGAGGGCGTGTGTCGTGCATTAGTGTCGTTGATGGCGAGCGAGGCGCGTGTGTCGTGTCTCTGAGTCTGGTGGTGCAGGCGAGGCCGTGTCTTGTGGCCGCTTGGTGCGCTGCGGGCGTGTCTTGTGTCGTTGGTGCGGCGGAGCGTGTGTCAGTGTCTTGTCCTCGGTGGGTTGCGTCAGGGCGTGTGTACGTAGTCTTTTTGTCGGTGGTGCGGCGGGCGTGTCCTCGTGTCGGTGGTCGCGAGGCCGATGTGTCACGTGTCTTTGTGCCTGTGGTCGCGGCCGCTGCGTGGTATTGTGTCGGTGGTGCGGCATGCGCGCGTGTTGTCGATGTCCTTGTGGTCGGTGGTGAGGAGGAATTGTCGTGTCTTGTGTCGGTGGTGGGAGGAGTGTGTCTGTGTCATGTGTGTGGTGAGAGGGAGTGTGTAGTGTAGGTGGTGAGCGCGGGGGTGTGTTGTTTGTGGTCGGTGGTGCGGAGGGAGTGTGAGTGTCTTGTGTCGGTGGTGCGGCGGCAGGTGTGTCGTCTATTGTGTAGGTGGTGAGAGGGAGTGTGTAGTGATGGTGGTTCGTGTCTTGTGTGGTGGGTGAGGCGTGGCGTGTAGTGTGTCGGTGGTGCGGGCGTGTGTCAGTGATTGTGTCGTGGTGCGGCGGGCGGTGGTGTCTCTGGTCGGTGGTGCAGGGGCGTGTCTTGTGTCCGGTGGTGCGGCGGGCGTGTGTTGTGTCGGTTGGTGCGGCGGCACGTGTGTCAGTGTCTTGGTGTTCGTCGGGCGTGTGTCGTGTGTTGTGGTGGTGCGGCGGGCGTGTGCTCGTGTCGGTGGTTCGCGGGCGTGTGTCGTGTCTTGTGTCGTGGTGCGGCCGCGTGTCGTGTCTTGTGTCGGTGGTGCGGCGGGCGGTGTGTCGTGTCGGTGGTGCGGGGGCGTGTGTCGTGTCGGTAGTAGGGTGTGTCAATTTAGGGGTTGAACTGGCTAAATTGAAAATCGAGTAATTTGGTAGCAATTTATCGTAGTCTTTAAGCATGCAAAACAATATTCTGGCATAAATTTTTTTTTATAATAAGTCCTACCTACATCAAATGGATTTTTAAATGTACATATTTGTGAATTTAACATAACCGCGTTTGCACACATGTTACTGTTTCAAGTTTCAAATTATTATATTTTATTATCCGTAGTCTATTTGAAAGTAACCAATGCCTTCATACTCTCTTTGCTTTGGTTTCTTGTCATCAGTAGTCTGCTTGCTATTTGTGCTTTGATGTAACCTTCTCGCCTCTCGTGGCTGTAAACATGGCCCGCTGCTTCTGTGACCATTTTCACACATCTCTCCACACTTTGAGTGTGGGAAGGCCACTTCGGCACCTGCATTGGAGTCTCTTAAGGTTTCTCAATTCTTGGCTAGTTAGACTTTTGTCAATGGTGGCTCTAAGACTTCCAAACTCAAGTCAACCAATTCTGACAATTTGGTGGCATTGGACGTTTATTGGGGGAACTTTTCTTGAATGAAACGAACAGTCTCCCAACTGGTCGTCATCTATTAGCGTTCCTCTAATCTTTAGAATGACTTCTACAGCCTCGGTTCGGAGATTGGTACATTGACTGCAAAGCATTGCTTGCAAAACTGCTTCTGATCGAGCATACCAAGCGGACCTTCTTGCCACAGGTAACACGATGTCCCTCACTACCTTCCTCTGTGTTCTTACTAGCTGCAATTGAAACAAAGGTGATTGGGCCCATCCACCCACATAGGATTAGTTTCACACTAAACCACTGGGTAGATAAACTCCAATAATAAATTCAACAATTAACCTCAAATTCTTCAGCACTTTGCCCTTCAATTCGTGTTTGGAAATCCAAATCCTGCAGAAACGAAGAGCTGTAGTTAACCAACGGCTGTGACTGACAGGTCCAATCTCCAAGAGAGCCAATGACTGAGGCACTTCTCCTGATCTTATTGCTTGGGCAATACGATAAGCATAGGATTGATCTGTGCTGAGATCTTTGATGACTCCTTCAGACAACGCCGGAAGGGAGGGCCAACTTCGACCTTTGGAAAGGTTGTATTTATTTCTAGTTGTGTTGCTTCATCCAGCATGATGCCAAGGGGACCTGACCACTTGTTGTTGCTCTTTGTAGGACCATCAAGTTCCTGGATGAGATGACGAAGAGGTAGCTCGCCTGTATGTAAATCACATACAATCCAAACAAGTCTTCTTCCTAGTTTTTTCTCTAAATGCGTCATTACACCCCCCTGCCATCCGGTGTTCACTGCAGTTGAATCTCCACCAACAGCCTGCAGTGAACTGCCAAGTCCTCTCTCCTGAACCCAACATAAAATATGATCAGCAATGACCTCTGCATGTTTCTTCCCTTCTACTTCAGTTTCGGGAGCAAAGTGAAACAAAAACCGACCACCAGGCTCAGAACAGACAGAGTAGTGTTCTTCTTTGATGAGACCTGGAACTTCTGTTCACTCCCTCTACTTCTAGCAAAGACTTTTGTGTCATCTCATTCTTCCATCAACAAAAGACAGGAGAGCCCTCCCTCGCTTAAATCGTTTTCATGCTGATCAATATTTCCTTCCATTATTTTTTCTTGTGCTCTTCTAATTTTATTATGATCTATCACCAAGATACATCCTCTCGGCTGATGGGGCCGCATCTATCAGCGCAGTTTGCATTCTGCAGCCTCACGAAGTCCAGCATGTGGCGAATACTCTAAAGCATGTGAAATATTTCTTGTGTTGTATTTCATTTTCTTTGGTAAGTTCAGATGGCTCTTTGGAACTATCATCTGATGTTGCTTCCTGTTCATCAGAAGAACTATCAAAGAAGTGATAAACATCTTGACACAGCTCTTCCCTCTCTTTGGATGGCTTCTTCACTCTTCATTTTCTTCTTTTGTTCCCTCTCTCGGATTTGTTCTCTCTTCTTGGCATTAGCAATCTGCTTCTTTTGTTTCTGATAATCTATTGAACCCATTTGCATACTTCCTTGCCTTCTGCCTTTGTCCTCTGTGCCTTTATAAATTCAAGCTCTAAAACAGGGATCTTCTTTTCACGAGGACAACCCACAATCAATGTGGAATTATTTTCTCTCTTACCTGAGTGAGAACAGTTGGATTCAGAACATAATTGTATGGAGCACTTGCAGGTCAAAATGTCAAACAGAGTATCAAGTATGTGTGCAGAAATTCATTTTTCCTGGCCAAGTTTCCTTTACCAAGTGATGTTTCAACTGCTTTGGGCATAATTTCGTTAGTTTAGCTCAATAGTTCGAACACTGATTAATCACAGGTGGTTTGATAGTGCATTAGCTTTTGTCCATTGATGCAGAAGAGGACTATCATGTCATTTATGAGTTCTTTATCTGTATAGTTCCTTCTGTCCTTTGCATTTTTTTCTCGAAGGAGTAACCCTAATCTTAGCATGTCTCTCACTGTTGGAAGTTCTGATACAGGAAAGCTTCCTTCCCTTTACCAACTAGCAGGCTCAAGGGGTTGACAACTGACTTCTTGTCTTCAATTTTGACATCTTCACACTATTGACAAATAGAAAATATTTCAATGTTTCATAATTCAATTGTTGTTTCAAAAAATATCAATTTGTTTATCAAAATGCTGTAACAGAAATAACATAATAATTATCTAGAACATAAAGTTTTATACAATTATATAAGTAACTGCGCATCATATGCTATTACAATAATTAAAATGTAGAATTCGTCTGGTACCAGTAGGTGCATAGTGCAATGAGAGCAAAACCACCGTCTATGAATATCTAGAAGGAGAGGTGAGCCGGGCGCCTTTATCCTCACGCGTTGGTACACGAGTTCCAAAACAAGGAATTAAAACTGTCGTCCCCCACGGAGAGCCTGCTTTCATGTCATCTGCCTGTTCCTGGACATGCATATTGTACACAAAGCTATAGAACCAATAAAATACGTCCATAATTCCATATGCTTACATGAGATTAGTTAATATCAGGGTGAATAATTCTAATCCAGTCTCATAAATTTGTTTGAAATACGATATTTGAAACTTTAAGGTATAATTGCATGTAGGTGAGCGTGTTATTTCAGAGATTCAGTTTTAATGTTTAGCTGTAATCTCAAGTTTAGACATAAAGAGGCACAATATTTTGACTACCAAATTTGATTTTTAACATGTTGACAAAATTGACACACCCTAATGTACACCCGTTCCCATTGAACCTCGACTCTCCTTCCTCTGCTTCAAGCCCTGCATGAGCTTCCTGTGCTGTTCCCTCTGCAATATCGTGCGATCTGGGTGAATGAATGCATTCCGAGATGCCTCGCTCCTTGCTAAGTTTTTTACCTGCCGAATAATTTCCCATTTCCTCTCCTCACTCACTAGTGTGAGCCTGAGGGGTCGAGGCCTGTCCTGCTTTTGTCCCAGCCTCCTTACATCCTGAGGGAGGGATGACATTTTCAGAACCTCTGTACAGACACTCAAGCTGCAATGTGTCGTGTGATTTCCTACTTTCCGCTTCCTCCGACTGGCTCTCAGGGACTCCATAAACTATTGCGTTGTTCCTGCGCTCGTTGTAGTATTTATTGTATGTGAACATTAAACTAACCCAAGCTGAGTCATTTGACAAGAAATAATTAGCGAAATCTAGAAATGGATACAATTTTAATTTGAAAATTGTTCGTTTCCCTGATTGTAACTGCCTTAATGGTGTGTGTGTGTTATAGTACATTGTTGTTCCTCTCCTGCTAGATCCATACTCCGGTCGGGAGATGTTTAATATAACCTACGAGCTGTGGGAGGACGGTGAGGCGATAAAGGTGCCCGAGATGTCAAGATACACTTACCTCCAACACTGCAACTACAACGGCTTCCCTGAGCTGCATAAGAAGAAGAAAGGGTGAGTACTGCCTCCACTCAAAAGAAAATAGGCGAGTCGAAAGAAAACCAATGAATAATATTTGTTTTCGCTAAAAAGAGAAAACGGGTGTTATTGTATCATAAAAAGCGGGTGGGTACTCTACCATGGGATAATGTACAAGAGTTGGTCAGGTCGGGAGGAGGGAGGTGTGGAGGTCATGTTAGAGGAGGGAGGTGTGGAAGTCAGGTCAGGTCAGGTGAAGGGAAGTGTGGAGGTCATGTTAGGTGAGAGGTGTGTGGGTCTGGTCAGGTGGATGGAAGTGTGGACATATTTTCGAAGGAGAGGTGTGTAGGTCAGGTCAGATGGAGGGAAGTGTGGAGGTCATGCTAGGAGGAGAGGTGTGTAGGTTAGGTCAGGTTAAGGGAGGTGTGTAGGTTAGGTCAGGTAGAGGGAGATGTGTAGGTTAGGTCAGGTAGAGGGAGGTGTGTAGGTCATGGTCAGGTAGGGAGGTGTGTAGGTAGTCAGGTTAGGTAGAGGGAGGTGTTTAGGTTAGGTCAGGTAGAGGGAGGTGTGTGGGTCAGGTCAGGTAGAGGGAGGTGTGTGGGTCAGGTCAGGTAGAGGGAGGTGTGTAGGTCAGGTTGAAGGAGGTGTGTAGGTTAGGTTAGGTAGAGCGAAGTGTGATAGGTCAGTTATGCGTCAGGTAGAGGGAGAGCTGTGGTGTAGGTTCAGGTGAGTCAGGTAGGTAGATGGGAGGTGTGTAGGTCCAGGTCAGGTAGAGGGAGGTGTGTAGTCAGGTCAGTAGAGGGAGTGTGTTGGCTAGGTCAGTAGAGGGAGGTGTGTAGGTCAGGTCAGGTAGAGGGAGGTGTGTAGGTCAGGTAGAAGGAGGTGTGTAGGTTAGGTCAGGTAGAGGGAGGTGTTAAGATCAGGTCAGGTGGATGGAAGTGTGGAGGTCAGGTTAGGAGGAGAGGTGTGTAGGTTAGGTCAGGTAGAGGGATGTGTGTAGGTTCGGTCAGGTAGAGGGAGGTGTGTAGGTTAGGTCAGGTAGAGGGAGGTGGGTAAGTCAGGTCAGGTAGAGAGAGGTCTGTAGGTTAGGTCAGGTAGAGGGAGGTGTGTAGGTTAGGCTAGGCAAGGTAGAGGGAGTGTGTTGGTTAGGATTAGAGTCAGGTAGAAGGGAGGTGTGTAGGTTCAGGTCAGGTAGAGTGGAGTGGTGTAGGTTAGGTCAGGTAGAGGGAGGTGTGTAGTGTTAGGTCAGGTAGAGGGTAGGTATGTAGAGTTAGGTTAGGCAAGGGAGGTGTGTAGGTGAGGTCAGGTAGAGGGAGGTGTGTAGGCTCAGGTAAGGTAGAGGGAGGTGTGTGGGTTAGGTCAGGTAGAAGGAGGTGTGTAGGGTAGGTCAGGTAGAGGGAGGTGTGTAGCTCAGTTCAGGTAGAGGGAGGTGTGTAGGTCAGGTCAGGTAGAGGGAGGTGTGTAGGTCAGGTCAGGTAGAGTGAGGTGTGTAGGTTAGTTCAGGTAGAGAGAGGTGTAGGTTAGTCAGGTAGAGGGAGGTGTGTAGGTTAGGTCAGGTAGAAGGGAGGTGTGTAGGTTAGGTGTCAGGTAGAGGGGAGTGTGGAGGTCAGTTAGGTCAGGTAGAGGAGGTGTGTAGGTTAGGTCAGGTAGAGGGAGGTGTGTAGGTCAGGTCAGGTTAGAGGAGGTGTGTAGGTTAGGTCAGGTAGAGGGAGGTGTGTAGGTTAGGTAGTGAGAGGGAGGTGTGTAGGTCAGGTCAGGTAGAGGGAGGTGTGTAGGTCAGGTCAGGTAGAGGGAGGTGTTGTAGGTAGTGTCAGGTAGAGAGAGGTGTGTAGGTTCGGTCAGGTAGAGGGAGGTGTGTAGGTTAGGTCAGGTAGAGGGAGGTGTGTAGGTCAGGTCAGGTAGAGGGAGGTGTGTAGGTTAGGTCAGGTAGAGGGAGGTGTGTAGGTTAGGTCAGGTAGAGGGAGGTGTGTAGGTCAGGTCAGGTAGAGGGAGGTGGTGGTTAGGTCAGGTAGAGGGAGGTGTGTAGGTTAGGTCAGGTAGAGGGAGGTGTGTAGGTTAGGTCAGGTAGAGGGAAGTGTGTAGTTGGTAGTCAGGTAGAGGGATGTTTGTAGGTTAGGTCAGGTAGAGGGAGGTGTGTAGTTCAGGTCAGGTAGAGGGAGGTGTGTAGGTTAGGTCAGGTAGAGGGAGGTGTAGGTCAGGTCAGGTAGAGGGAGGTGTGTAGGTTAGGTCAGGTAGAGGGAGGATGTTAGGTTAGGTCAGGTAGAGAGGAGGTGTGTAGGTAGTTAGGTCAGTAGAGGAGGTGTGTAGGTTAGTTAGTCAGGTAGAGGGAGGTGTGTAGGTTAGGTCAGGTAGAGGGAGGTGTGTAGGTTAGGTCAGGTAGAGGGAGGAGTGTAGGATAGGTTAGGTTAGGTAGAGGGAGGTGTGTAGGTTAGGTCAGGTAGAGGAGTGTGTAGGTTAGGTCAGGTAGAGGGAGGTGTGTAGGTTAGGTCAGGTAGAGGGAGGTGTGTAGGTCAGGTCAGGTAGAGGGAGGTGTGTAGGTTAGGTCAGGTAGAGGAGGGTGTGTAGGTCAGTCAGGTTAGAGGGAGGTGTGTAGGTCAGGTCAGGTGGAGAGAGGTGTGTAGGTTAGGTCAGGTAGAGGGAGGTGTGTAGGTCAGGTCAGGTAGAAGGAGCAGTGTAGGTTAGGTCAGGTAGAGGGAGGTGTGAAGGTTAGGTCAGGTAGAGGAGGTGTGTAGGTTAGGTAAGGTAGAGGGAGGTGTGTAGGTTCGGTCAGGTAGAGGGAGGTGTGTAGGTCAGGTCAGGTAGAGGGAGGTGTGTAGGTTAGGTCAGGTAGAGGGAGGTGTGTAGGTTAGGTCAGGTAGAGGGAGGTGTGTAGGTTAGGTCAGGTAGAGGGAGGTGTGTAGCTCAGTTCAGGTAGAGGGAGGTGTGTTGGTTAAGTCAGGTAGAGGGAGGTGTGTAGCTCAGATCAGGTAGAGGGAGGTGTGTAGGTTAGGTCAGGTAGAGGGAGGTGTGTAGGTTAGTCAGGTAGTGGGAGGTGTGTAGTTGATTAGGTCAGGTAGAGGGAGGTGTGTAGTTAGGTCAGGTAGAGGGAGGGTGTAGGTAGGTCAGGTAGAGGAGGTGTGTAGGTTAGGTAGTAGAGGGAGGTTTTTAGGTTAGGTCAGGTAGAGGAGGTGTGTAGTCAGGTCAGGTAGAGGGAGGTGTGTAGGTTAGGTCAGGTAGAGGGAGGTGTGTAGGTTAGGTCAGGTAGAGGGAGGTGTGTAGGTCAGGTCAGGTAGAGGGAGGTGTGTAGGTTAGGTCAGGTAGAGGGAGGTGTAGGTAGGTCAGGTAGAGGGAGTGTGTAGGTCAGGTAGGTGAGGGGTGTGTAGGTTCGGTCAGGTAGAGGGTGTTTAGGTTAGTCAGGTAGAGGGAGGTGTGTAGGTCAGGTCAGGTAGAGGGAGGTGTGTAGGTTAGGTCAGGTAGAGGGAGGTGTGTAGGTTAGGTCAGGTAGAGTGATGTATGTAGGTTAGGTCAGGTAGGAGGAGGTGTGTAGGTAGGTCAGGTAGAGGGAGGTGTGTAGTAGGTCAGGTAGAGGGAGGTGTGTAGGTTAGGTCAGGTAGAGGGAGGTGTGTAGGTTAGGTCAGGTAGAGGGAGGTGTGTAGGTCAGGTCAGGTAGAGGGAGGTGTGTAGGTTAGGTCAGGTAGAGGGAGGTGTGTAGGTTAGGTCAGGTAGAGGGAGGTGTGTAGGTTAGGTCAGGTAGAGGGAGGTGTGTAGGTTAGGTCAGGTAGAGGGATGTATGTAGGTTAGGTCAGGTAGAGGGAGGTGTGTAGGTTAGGTCAGGTAGAGGAGGTGTGTTAGGTTAGGTCAGGTAGAGGAGGTGTGTAGGTTAGGTCAGGTAGAGGGAGGTGTGTTGAGATCAGGTCAGGTAGAGGAGTGTGTAGGTTAGGTCAGGTAGAGGGAGGTGTGTAGGTAGGTCAGGTAAGGGAGGTGTGTAGGTTAGGTCAGGTAGAGGAGGTGTGTAGGTCAGGTAGGTAGAGGGAGGTGTGTAGGTTAGTCAGGTAGAGGAGGTGTGTAGGTCAGGTCAGGTAGAGGGAGGTGTGTAGGTTAGGTCAGGTAGAGGGAGGTGTGTAGGTTAGGTCAGGTAGAGGGAGGTGTGTAGGTTAGGTCAGGTAGAGGGAGGTGTGTAGGTTAGGTCAGGTAGAGAGAGGCATGTAGGTTAGGTCAGGTAGAGGGAGGTGTGTAGGTTAGTTCAGGTAGAGGGAGGTGTGTAGGTCAGGTCAGGTAGAGGGAGGTGTGTAGGTTAGGTCAGGTAGAGGGAGGTATGTGGTATGTAGGTTAGGTAGAGGGATGTGTGTAGGTTAGGTTAGGTCAGGTAGAGGAGTGTGTAGCTAGTCAGGTAGAGGGATGTTTGTAGGTTAGTTCAGGTAGAGGGAGGTGTGTAGGTCAGGTCAGTAGAGGGAGGTGTGTAGGTGAGGTCAGGTAGAGGGAACTGTGTAGGGTAGGTCAGGTAGAGGGATGTCTGTAGGTTAGGTCAGGTAGAGGGAGGTGTGTACGGTCAGGTCAGGTAGAGGAGGTGTGTAGGTTAGGTCAGTAGAGGGAGGTGTGTAGGTTAGGTCAGGTAGAGGAGGTGTGTCAGTCAGGTCAGGTAGAGGAGGTGTGTAGGTTAGGTCAGGTAGAGGAGGTGTGTAGGTTAGGTCAGGTAGAGGGAGGTGTGTAGGTTAGGTCAGGTAGAGGGAGGTGTGTAGGTTAGGTCAGGTAGAGGAGGTGTGTAGGTTAGGTCAGGTAGAGGGAGGTGTGTAGGTTAGGTCAGGTAGAGGGAGGTGTGTAGCTCAGGTCAGGTAGAGGGAGGTGTGTAGGTTAGGTCAGGTAGAGGGAGGTGTGTAGGTTAGGTCAGGTAGAGGGAGGTGTGTAGGTTAGGTCAGGTAGAGGGAGGTGTGTAGGTAGGTCAGGTTATGTAGAGGAGGTGTGTAGGTTAGTTTAGGTAGAGGTAGGTATGTAGCTCAGGTCAGGTAGAGAGAGGTGTGTAGCACAGGACAGGTAGAGGGAGATGTGTCGCTTAGGTCAGGTAGAGGGGTGTGTGTAGGTTAGGTCAGGTAGAAGGAGGTGTGTAGGTTAGGTTAGGTAGAGAGAGGTGTGTAGGTTCGGTCAGGTAGAGGGAGGTGTGTAGGTTAGGTCAGGTAGAGGGAGGTGTGTAGGTCAGGTCAGGTAGAGGGAGGTGTGTAGGTTAGGTCAGGTAGAGGGAGGTGTGTAGGTTAGGTCAGGTAGAGGGAGGTGTGTAGGTTAGGTCAGGTAGAGGGAGGTGTGTAGGTTAGGTCAGGTAGAGGAGGTGTGTAGGTCAGGTCAGGTAGAGGGAGGTGTGTAGGTTAGGTCAGGTAGAGGGAGGTGTGTAGGTTAGGTCAGGTAGAGGGAGGTGTGTAGGTTAGGTCAGGTAGAGGGAGGTGTGTAGGTTAGGTCAGGTAGAGGGAGGTGTGTAGGTTAGGTCAGGTAGAGGGAGGTGTGTAGGTTAGGTCAGGTAGAGGGAGGTGTGTAGGTTAGGTCAGGTAGAGGGAGGTGTGTAGGTTAGGTTAGGTAGAGGGAGGTGTGTAGGTTAGGTCAGGTAGAGGGAGGTGTGTAGGTTAGGTCAGGTAGAGGGAGGTGTGTAGGTCAGGTCAGGTAGAGGGAGGTGTGTAGGTTAGGTCAGGTAGAGGGAGGTGTGTAGGTTAGGTCAGGTAGAGGGAGGTGTGTAGGTTAGGTCAGGTAGAGGGAGGTGTGTAGGTCAGTCAGGTAGAGGGAGTGTGTAGGTTAGGTCAGGTAGAGGAGGTGTGTAGTTAGGTCAGGTAGAGGAGGTGTGTAGGTCAGGTCAGGTAGAGGGAGGTGTGTAGGTTAGGTCAGGTAGAGGGAGGTGTGTAGGTCAGGTCAGGTAGAGGGAGGTGTGTAGGTCAGGTCAGGTAGAGGGAGGTGTGTAGGTAGGTCAGGTAGAGGGAGGTGTGTAGGTCAGGTCAGGTAGAGGGAGGTGTGTAGGTCAGGTCAGGTAGAGGGAGGTGTGTAGGTTAGGTCAGGTAGAGGGAGGTGTGTAGGTCAGGTCAGGTAGAGGGAGGTGTGTAGGTTAGGTCAGGTAGAGGGAGGTGTGTAGGTAGGTCAGGTAGAGGGAGGTGTGTAGGTTAGGTCAAGGTATAGGCAGGTGTGTTTGTTAGGTTAGGTCAGGTAGAGGTAGGTATGTAGGTTAGGTCAGGTAGAGTGAGGTGTGTAGGTTAGGCTAGGTTAGGTAGAGGGAGGTGTGTAGGTTGGGTTAGGTCAGGTAGAGAGAGGTGTGTAGGTTAGTCAGGTAGAGGGAGGTGTGTAGGTCAGGTCATGTAAAGGGAGGTGTGTAGGTTAGGTCAGGTAGAGGGAGGTGTGTAGGTTAGGTCAGGTAGAGGGAGGTGTGTAGGTTCAGGTAGGTAGAGGAGGTGTAGGTTAGGTCAGGTAGAGGAGGTGTGTAGGTTAGGTCAGGTAGAGGGAGGTGTGTAGGTTAGGTCAGGTAGAGGGAGGTGTGTAGGTCAGGTCAGGTAGAGGGAGGTGTGTAGGTTAGTCAGGTAGAGGGAGGTGTGTAGGTTAGGTCAGGTAGAGGGAGGTGTGTAGGTTAGGTTAGGTAGAGGGAGGTGTGTAGGTTAGGTCAGGTAGAGGGAGGTGTGTAGGTCAGGTCAGGTAGAGGGAGGTGTGTAGGTTAGGTCAGGTAGAGGGAGGTGTGTAGGTTAGGTCAGGTAGAGGGAGGTGTGTAGGTTAGGTCAGGTAGAGGGAGGTGTGTAGGTTAGGTCAGGTAGAGGGAGGTGTGTCGGTCAGGTCATGTAGAAGGAGGTGTGTAGGTTAGGTCAGGTAGAGGGAGGTGTGTAGGTTAGGTCAGGTAGAGGGAGGTGTGTAGGTCAGGTAGAGGGAGGTGTGTAGGTTAGGTCAGGTAGAGGAGGTGTGTAGGCTAGGTCAGGTAGAGGGAGGTGTGTAGGTAAGGTCAGGTAGAGGGAGGTTGTAGGTAAGTCAGGTAGAGGGAGTGTTGGTTAGGTCAGGTAGAGGGAGGTGTGTAGGTTAGGTCAGGTAGAGGGAGGTGTGTAGGTTAGGTCAGGTAGAGGGAGGTATGTAGGTTAGGTCAGGTAGAGGGAGGTGTGTAGGTCAGGTCAGGTAGAGGGAGGTGTGTAGGTTCGGTCAGGTAGAGGGAGGTGTGTAGGTTAGGTCAGGTAGAGGGAGGTGTGTAGGTTAGGTCAGGTAGAGGGAGGTGTGTAGCTCAGGTCAGGTAGAGGGAGGTGTGTAGTTAGGTCAGGTAGAGGGAGGTTGTAGGTTAGGTCAGGTAGAGGGAGTGTGTAGTTAGTCAGGTAGAGGGAGGTGTGTAGGTTAGGTCAGGTAGAGGGAGGTGTGTAGGTCAGGTCAGGTAGAGGGAGGTGTGTAGGTTAGGTCAGGTAGAGGGAGGTGTGTAGGTTAGGTCAGGTAGAGGGATGTATGTAGGTTAGTTCAGGTAGAGGGAGGTGTTTAGGTTAGTCAGGTAGAGGGAGGTGTGTAGGTCAGGTCAGGTAGAGGGAGGTGTGTAGGTCAGGTTAAAGGAGGTGTGTAGGTCAGGTCAGGTAGAGGGAGGTGTGTAGGTCAGGTTAGGTCAGGTAGAGGGAGGTGTGTAGGTCAGGTAGGTAGAGGAGGTGTGTAGGTTAGGTCAGGTAGAGGGAGGTGTGTAGGTTAGGTCAGGTAGAGGGAGGTGTGTAGGTCAGTTCAGGTAGAGGGAGGTGTGTAGGTTCGGTCAGGTAGAGGGATGTATGTAGGTTAGTTCAGGTAGAGGGAGGTGTGTAGGTTAGTCAGGTAGAGGGAGGTGTGTAGGTTAGGTCAGGTAGAGGGAGGTGTGTAGGTTAGGTCAGGTAGAGGGAGGTGTGTAGGTCAGGTCAGGTAGAGGGAGGTGTGTAGGTAGGTCAGGTAGAGGGAGGTGTGTAGGTTAGGTCAGGTAGAGGGAGGTGTGTAGGTCAGGTCAGGTAGAGGGAGGTGTGTAGGTTAGGTCAGGAGGAGAGGTGTGTAGGTTAGGTCAGGTAGAGGGAGGTGTGTAGGTTAGGTCAGGTAGATGGAGGTGTGTAGGTTAGGTCAGGTAGAGGGAGGTGTGTAGGTTAGGTCAGGTAGAGGGAGGTGTGTAGGTTAGGTCTAGGTTAGGTAGAGGGAGGTGTGTAGGTTAGGTCAGGTAGAAGGAGGTGTGTAGGTAGGTCAGGTAGAGGGAGTGTGTAGGTTAGGTCAGGTAGAGGGAGGTGTGTAGGTTAGGTCAGGTAGAGGGAGGTGTGTAGGTTAGGTCAGGTAGAGGGAGGTGAGTAGGTTAGGTCAGGTAGGAGGTGTGTAGGTTAGGTCAGATAGAGGGAGGTGTGTAGGTCAGGGCATGTAGAACTAGGTGTGTAGGTTAGGTCAGGTAGAGGGAGGTGTGTAGGTTAGGTCAGGTAGAGGGAGGTGTGTAGGTTAGGTCAGGTAGAGGGAGGTGTTGTCGGTCAGGTCAGGTAGAAGGAGGTGTGTAGGTTAGGTCAGGTAGAGGGAGGTGTGTAGGTAGGTAAGGTAGAGTGAGGTGTGTAGGTCAGGTCAGGTAGAGGGAGTGTGTAGGTTAGGTCAGGTAGAGGGAGGTGTGTAGGTTAGGTCAGGTAGAGGAGGTGTGTAGGTTAGGTCAGGTAGAGGGAGGTGTGTAGGTCAGGTCAGGTAGAGGGAGGTGTGTAGGTCAGGTCAGGTAGAGGGAGGTGTGTAGGTTAGGTCAGGTAGAGGGAGGTGTGTAGGTTAGGTCAGGTAGAGGGAGGTGTGTAGGCTAGGTCAGGTAGAGGGAGGTGTGTAGGTTAGGTCAGGTAGAGGGAGGTGTGTTGGTTAGGTTAGGTCAGGTAGAGGAGTGTGTAGGTAGGTCAGGTAGAGGGAGGTGTGTAGTTAGGTTAGGTTAGGTAGAGGGAGTGTGTAGGTTAGATCAGGTAGAGGAGGTGTGTAGGTTAGGTCAGGTAGAGGGAGGTGTGTAGGTTAGGTCAGGTAGAGGGAGGTGTGTAGGTTAGGTCAGGTAGAGGGATGTATGTAGGTTAGGTCAGGTAGAGGGAGGTGTGTAGGTCAGGTCAGGTAGAGGGAGGTGTGTAGGTTAGGTCAGGTAGAGGGAGGTATGTAGGTTAGGTTAGGTAGAGGGAGGTGTGTAGGCCAGGTCAGATAATGAGAGGTGTGTAGGTCAGGTCAGGTAGAGGGAGGTGTGTAGGTCAGGTCAGGTAGAGGGAGGTGTGTAGGTTAGGTCAGGTAGAGGGAGGTGTGTAGGTTAGGTCAGGTAGAGGGAGGTGTGTAGGTTAGTTCAGGTAGAGGGAGGTGTGTAGGTTAGGTCAGGTAGAGGGAGGTGTGTAGGTCAGGTCAGGTAGAGGGAGGTGTGTAGGTCAGGTTAAAGGAGGTGTGTAGGTTTGGTCAGGTAGAGGGAGGTGTGTAGGTCAGGTCAGGTAGAGGAGGTTGTGTAGGTTAGGTCAGGTAGAGGGAGGTGTGTAGGTTAGGTCAGGTAGAGGGAGGTGTGTAGGTTAGGTCAGGTAGAGGGAGGTGTGTAGGTCAGGTCAGGTAGAGGGAGTGTTAGGTTAGGTCAGGTAGAGGGAGTGTGTGTAGGTTAGGTCAGGTAGAGGGAGATGTGTAGGTTAGGTTATGTAGAGGAGGTGTGTAGGTTAGGTCAGGTAGAGGGAGGTATGTAGGTTAGGTCAGGTAGAGGGAGGTGTGTAGGATAGGTCAGGTAGAGGGAGATGTGTAGGTTAGGTCAGGTAGGGAGGTGTGTAGGTTAGGTCAGGTAGAGGGAGTGTGTGGTTAGGTAGGTCAGGTAGAGGAGGTGTGTAGTTAGGTCAGGTAGAGGGAGTGTGTAGGATATTAGGTCAGGTAGAGGGAGGTGTGTGGTCAGGTCAGGTAGAGGAGGTGTGTAGGTTCGGTCAGGTAGAGGGATGTATGTAGGTTAGTTCAGGTAGAGGGAGGTGTGCAGGTTAGGTCAGGTATTGGGAGGTGTGTAGGTTAGGTCAGGTAGAGGGAGGTGTGTAGGTTAGGTCAGGTAGAGGGAGGTGTGTAGGTTAGGTCAGGTAGAGGGAGGTGTGTAGGTTAGGTCAGGTAGAGGGAGGTGTGTAGGTTAGGTCAGGTAGAGGGAGGTGTGTAGGTTAGGTCAGGTAGAGGGAGGTGTGTAGCTCAGGTCAGGTAGAGGGAGGTGTGTAGGTTAGGTCAGGTAGAGGGAGGTGTGTAGCTCAGTCAGGTAGAGGGAGGTGTGTAGGTTTGGTTAGGTAAGGTAGTGGGAGGTGTGTAGGTTATTAGGTGAGGTAGAGGTAGGTGTGTAGGTTAGGTCAGGTAGAGGGAGGTGTGTAGGTCAGGTCAGGTAGAGGGAGGTGTGTAGGTTAGGTCAGGTAGAGGGAGGTGTGTAGGTTAGGTCAGGTAGAGGGAGGTGTGTAGGTTCGGTCAGGTAGAGGGAGGTGTGTAGGTCAGGTCAGGTAGAGGGAGGTGTGTAGGTTAGGTCAGGTAGAGGGAGGCATGTAGGTTAGGTCAGGTAGAGGGAGGTGTGTAGGTCAGGTCAGGTAGAGGGAGGTGTGTAGGTTAGGTCAGGTAGAGGGAGGTATGTAGGTTAGTCAGGTAGAGGGAGGTGTGTAGGTCAGGTCAGGTAGAGGGAGGTGTGTAGGTTAGGTCAGGTAGAGGGATGTGTGTAGGTTAGGTCAGGTAGAGGGAGGTGTGTAGGTTAGGTCAGGTAGAGGGAGGTGTGTAGGTTAGGTCAGGTAGAGGGAGGTGTGTAGTTCAGGTCAGTAGAGGAGGTGTGTAGGTTAGTCAGGTAGAGGGAGGTGTGTGTTAGGTCAGGTAGAGGGAGGTGTGTATGGTCAGGTAGAGGGAGGTGTGTAGGTTAGGTCAGGTAGAGGAGGTGTGTAGGTTAGGTCAGGTAGAGGGATGTTGTAGGTCAGGTCAGGTAGAGGGAGGTGTGTAGGTAGGTCAGGTATTGGGAGGTGTGTAGGTTAGGTTAGGTAGAGGGAGGTGTGTTGTAGCTAGGTCAGGTAGAGGGAGGTGTGTAGGTCTAGGTCAGGTAGAGGGAGGTGTGTAGGTTATGTCAGGAAGAGGGAGGTGTGTAGGTTAGGTCAGGTAGAGGAGGTGTGTAGGTCTTTTGTCAGGTAGAGGGAGGTGTGTAGCTCAGGTCAGGTAGAGGGAGGTGTGTAGGTTAGGTCAGGTAGAGGAGGTGTGTAGCTCAAGTAAGGTAGAGGGAGGTGTGTAGGTTAGGTCAGGTAGAGGGAGGTGTGTAGCTTAGGTCAGGTAGAGGAGGTGTAGTATTAGGTCGGTAGAGGGAGGTGTGTAGGTTAGGTCAGGTAGAGGGAGGTGTGTAGGTCAGGTCAGGTAGAGGGAGGTGTGTAGGTTAGGTCTGGTAGAGGGAGGTGTGTAGGTTAGGTCAGGTAGAGGGAGGTGTGTAGGTTAGGTCAGGTAGAGGGAGGTGTGTAGGTCAGGTCAGGTAGAGGGAGGTGTGTAGGTCAGGTCAGGTAGAGGGAGGTGTGTAGGGCTAGGTCAGGTAGAGGGAGGTGTGTAGGTTAGGTCAGGTAGAGGGAGGTGTGTAGGTTAGGTCAGTTAGAGGGAGGTGTGTAGGTAGGTCAGGTAGAGGGAGGTGTGTAGGTTAGGTCAGGTAGAGGGAGGTGTGTAGGTTAGGTCAGGTAGAGGGAGGTGTGTAGGTTCGGTCAGGTAGAGGGAGGTGTGTAGTAGGTTCAGGTAGAGGGAGGTGTGTAGCTCAGGTCAGGTAGAGGGAGGTGTGTAGGTTAGGTCAGGTAGAGGGAGGTGTGTAGGTTAGGTCAGGTAGAGGGAGGTGTGTAGCTCAGGTCAGGTAGAGGAGGTGTGTAGGTTAGGTCAGGTAGAGGGAGGTGTGTAGGTCAGGTCAGGTAGAGGGAGGTGTGTAGGTAGGTCAAGTAGAGGGAGGTGTGTAGGTTAGGTCAAGTAGAGGGAGGTGTGTAGGTTAGGACAGGTAGAGGGAGGTGTGTAGGTTAGGTCAGGTAGAGGGAGGTGTGTAGGTTAGGTCAGGTAGAGGGAGGTGTGTAGGTTAG
Organism: Homarus gammarus; assembly: GCA_958450375.1. Taxonomy (NCBI): domain Eukaryota; kingdom Metazoa; phylum Arthropoda; class Malacostraca; order Decapoda; family Nephropidae; genus Homarus; species Homarus gammarus. Next base: position 39,268 of record CAUDMG010002043.1, read on the forward strand.
GTCAGGTAAGGTAGAGGGAGGTGTGTAGGTTAGGTGAGGTAGGTTAGAGGTAGGTGTGTAGAGTTTGGTCAGGTAGAGGGAGGTGTGTAGGTCAGGTCAGGTAAGGGAGGTGCTAGGTTAGGTCAGGTAGAGGGAGGTGTGTAGGTTAGGTCAGGTAGAGGGAGGTGTGTAGGTTAGGGTTGGTAGAGGGAGGTGTGTAGGTTCAGGTCAGGTAGCGGGAGGTGTGTAGGTTAGGCCAGGTAGAGGGAGGTGTGTAGGTTAGGGTTGGTAGAGGGAGATGTGTAGGTCAGGTCAGGTAGCGGGAGGTGTGTAGGTTAGGTCAGGTAGAGGGAGGCATGTAGGTTAGGTCAGGTAGAGGGAGGTCTGTAGGTCAGGTCACGGTGAGAGAGAGGTGTGTAGGATGTAGGTCAGGTAGAGTGGCAGGTATGTAAGGTTAGGTTCATGGTCGGAGGGAGGTATGTATGGTTAGGTCAAGGTAGAGGGAGGTGTATAGTAGGGGTGTGTCCATGTTGGGTCAACATGTTTAGAAATCAAATTTGGTAGTCAAAATATTGTGCCTCTTTATGTCTAAACTTGAGATTAGCAAACAAAAATGAATTGAAATAACCCTCACCTACATCAATTATACCTTAAAGTTTCAAATATCAGTATTTCAACAAATTAATGAGACTTGATTAGAATTATTCACTTGATATTAACTAATCTCATGTAAGCATATGGATTATGGAGTATTTTATGGTTCTATAGCTTGTGTACAATATGCATGTCAGAACATGAACATGAACAGGCTCTCCGTGTGGGACAGTTTAATTCTTGTTTTGACTTGTACCAAGCGTGAGGATAAGGCGCCCGGCTCACTCTCCTTCTAGATATCATAGACGGTGGTTTGCTCTCATTGCACTTGCACCTACTCTACCAGACGAATTCTACATTTTAATTATTGTAAGTAGGGCATATTGATTGTCGCAGTTACTTATATCATTGTATAAAACATTATGTTCTAAGAAATTATTATGTTATTTCTGTTACAGCATTTTTGATAAACAAATTGATATTTTTTGAAACAACAATTGAATTATGAAACATTGAAATATTTTTCTATTTGTCAGATAGTGTGAAGATGTCAAAATTGAGACAAGAAGTCAGTTGTCAACCCACTTGAGCCTGCTAGTTGGTAAAGGGAAGGAGCTTCCTGTATCAGAACTTCCAACAGTGAGAGACAGGCTAAGATTAGGGTTACTCCTTCGAGAAAAAAATGCAAAGGACAGAAGGAACTATACAGATAAAGAACTCATAAATGACATGATAGTCCCTCTTCTGCATCAATGGACAAAAGCTAATGCACTATTCAAACCACCTGTGATTAATCAGTGTCGAACTATTGAGCTAAAACTAACGAAATTATGGCACAAAGCAGTTGAAACATCACTTGGTAAAGGAAACTTGGCCAGGAAAAATGAATTTCTGCACACACTTGATACTCTGTTTGACATTTTGACCTGCAAGTGCTCCATACAATTATGTTCTGAATCCAACTGTTCTCACTCAGGTAAGAGAGAAAATAATTCCCACATTGATTGTGGTTGTCCTCGTGAAAAGAAGATCCCTGTTTTAGAGCTTGAATTTATAAAGGCACAGAGGACAAAGGCAGAAGGCCAAGGAAGTATGCAAATGGGTTCAATAGATTATTCAGAAACAAAGAAGCAGATTGCTAATGCCAAGAAGAGAGAACAAATCCGAGAGAGGGAACAAAAGAAGAAAATGAAGAGTGAAGAAGCCATCCAAAGAGAGGAAGAGCTGTGTCAAGATGTTTATCACTTCTTTGATAGTTCTTCTGATGGGAAGCAACATCAGATGATAGTTCCAAAGAGCCATCTGAACCTTTACCAAAGAAAATGAAATACAACACAAGAAATATTTCAAACATTGCTTTAGCTAGTATTCGCCACCATGCTGGACTTCGTGAGGCTGCAGAAATTGCAACTGCCGCTTGGATAGATGGAGGCCTCATCAGCCGAGAGGATGTATCTTTGGTGATAGATCATAATAAAATTAGAAGAGCACAAGAAAAAATAATGAAGGAAATATCTGATCAGCATGAAAAAGATTTAAGTCGAGGGAGGGCTCTCCTGTCTTTTGTTTGATGGAAGAATAGATGACACAAATTTTTGCTAGAAGTAGAGGGAGTGAACAGAAAGTTTCCAGGTCTCATCAAAGAAGAACACTACTCTGTCTGTTCTGAGCCTGGTGGTCGGTTTTTGTTTCACTTTGACCCGAAACTGAAGTAGAAGGGAAGAAACATGCAGAGGTCATTGCTGATCATATTTTATGTTGGGTTCAGGAGAGAGGACTTGGCAGTTCACTGCAGGCTGTTGGTGGAGATTCAACTGCAGTGAACACCGGATGGCAGGGGGGTGTAATGACGCATTTAGAGAAAAAACTAGGAAGAAGACTTGTTTGGATTGTATGTGATTTACATACAGGCGAGCTACCTCTTCGTCATCTCATCCAGGAACTTGATGGTCCTACAAAGAGCAACAACAAGTGGTCAGGTCCCCTTGGCATCATGCTGGATGAAGCAACACAACTAGAAATAAATACAACCTTTCCAAAGGTCGAAGTTGGCCCTCCCCTTCCGGCGTTGTCTGAAGGAGTCATCAAAGATCTCAGCACAGATCAATCCTATGCTTATCGTATTGCCCAAGCAATAAGATCAGGAGAAGTGCCTCAGTCATTGGCTCTCTTGGAGATTGGACCTGTCAGTCACAGCCGTTGGTTAACTACAGCTCTTCGTTTCCTGCAGGATTTGGATTTCCAAACACGAATTGAAGGGCAAAGTGCTGAAGAATTTGAGGTTAATTGTTGAATTTATTATTGGAGTTTATCTTCCCAGTGGTTTAGTGTGAAACTTAATCCTATGTGGGTGGATGGGCCCAATCACCTTTTGTTTCAATTGCAGCTAGTAAGAACACAGAGGAAGGTAGTGAGGGACATCGTGTTACCTGTGGCAAGAAGGTCCGCTTGGTATGCTCGATCAGAAGCAGTTTTGCAAGCAATGCTTTGCAGTCAATGTACCAATCTCCGAACCGAGGCTGTAGAAGTCATTCTAAAGATTAGAGGAACGCTAATAGATGACGACCAGTTGGGAGACTGTTCGTTTCATTCAAGAAAAGTTTCCCCAATAAACGTCAATGCCACCAAATTGTCAGAATTGGTTGACTTGAGTTTGGAAGTCTTAGAGCCACCATTGACAACAAGTCTAACTAGCCAAGAATTGAGAAACCTTAAAGAGACTCCAAGGCAGGTGCCGAAGTGGCCTTCCCACACTCAAAGTGTGGAGAGATGTGTGAAAATGGTCACAGAAGCAGTGGGCCATGTTTACAGCCACGAGAGGCGAGAAGGTTACATCAAAGCACAAATAGCAAGCAGACTACTGATGACAAGAAACCAAAGCAAAGAGAGTATGAAGGCATTGGTTACTTTCAAATAGACTACGGATAATAAAATATAATAATTTGAAACTTGAAACAGTAACATGTGTGCAAACGCTGGTTATGTTATAAATTCACAAATATGTACATTTAAAAATCCATTTGATGTAGGTAGGACTTATTATAAAAAAAAATTTATGCCAGAATATTGTTTTGCATGCTTAAAGACAACAATAAATTGCTACCAAATTACTCGATTTTCAATTTAGCCAGTTCACCCCCTAAATTGACACACCCTAGTGTGTAGGTTAGGTCAGGTAGAGGGAGGTGTGTAGGTCAGGTCAGGTAGAGGGAGGTGTGTAGGTTAGGTCAGGTAGAGGGAGGTATGTAGGTCAGGTCAGGTAGAGGGAGGTGTGTAGGTTAGGTCAGGTAGAGGAGTGTATTAGGTTAGGTCAGGTAGAGGGAGGTGTGTTGTCAGGTCAGGTAGAGGGAGGTGTGTAGGTAGTCAGGTAGAGGGAGGTGTGTGAGTAAGTCAGGTAGAGGGAGGTGTGTAGGTTAGGTCAGTTAGAGGGAGGTGTGTAGGTTAGGTCAGGTAGAGGGAGGTGTGTCGTTCAGGTCAGGTAGAAGGAGGTGTGTAGGTTAGGGCAGGTAGAGGGAGGTGTGTAGGTTAGGTCTGGTAGAGGGAGGTGTGTAGGTCAGGTCAGGTAAGGAGGTGTGTAGTTAGGTCAGTTAGAGGAGGTTGTAGGTCAGGTCGGTAGAGGGAGGTGTGTATGGTTAGGTCAGGTAGAGGAGGTGTGTAGTTCAGGTCAGGTAGAGGGAGGTGTGTAGGTTTGGTTAGGTAATGTAGAGGGAGGTGTGTAGGTTAGGTCAGGTGAAGGGAGTGTGTGTAGGTCAGGTTCAGGTAGAGGGAGGTGTGTAGGTTAGGTCAGGTAGAGGGAGTGTGTAGTGGTCAGGTAGAGGAGGTGTGTAGGTCAGGTCAGGTAGAGGAGGTTGTGTAGCTCAGGTCAGGTAGAGGGAGGTGTGTAGTAGGTCAGGTAGAGAGGAGGTGTGTAGGTTAGTCAGGTAGAGGGAGGTGTTAGGTTAGGCAGGTAGGAGTGTAGGTAGTTCAGGTAGAGGGAGGTGTGTCGGTTCAGGTCAGGTAGAGGGAGGTGTGTAGGTCAGGTCAGGTAGAGGGAGGTGTGTAGGTCAGGTCAGGTAGAGGGAGGTGTAGTAGGTAGGTCAGGTAGAGGAGGTGTGTAGCTCAGGTTAGGTCAGGTGAGGTGTGGTGTAGTTAGGTCAGGTAGAGGGAGGTGTGTAGGTCAGTTCAGGTAGAGTGAGGTGTGTAGGTCAGGTCAGGTAGAGGGAGGTGTGTAGGTCAGGTCAGGTAGAGGGAGGTGTGTAGGTCAGGTCAGGTAGAGTGAGGTGTGTAGGTTAGGTCAGGTAGAGGGAGGTGTGTAGGTTAGGTCAGGTAGAGGGAGGTGTGTAGGTTAGGTCAGGTAGAGGGATGTATGTAGGTTAGGTCAGGTAGAGGGAGGTGTGTAGGTCAGGTCAGGTAGAGGGAGGTGTGTAGGTTAGGTCAGGTAGAGGGAGGTGTGTAGGTTAGGTCAGGTAGAGGGAGGTGTGTAGGTCAGGTCAGGTAAGGAGGTGTGTAGGTCAGGTTAAAGGAGGTGTGTAGGTTTGTTCAGGTAGAGGGAGGTGTGTAGGTTAGGTCAGGTAGAGGGAGGTGTGTAGGTCAGGTCAGGTAGAGGGAGTGTAGGTAGGTCAGGTAGAGGGGTGTGTGTAGGTTAGGTCAGGTAGAGGGAGGTGTGTTAGGTTAGGTCTGGTAGAGGGAGGTGTGTTGGTTAGGTTAGGTCAGGTAGAGGTAGGATTGTAGGATAGGTCAGGTAGAGGGAGATGTGTAGGTTAGGTTAGGTTATGTAGAGGAGGTGTGTAGGTTAGGTCAGGTAGAGGGAGGTGTGTAGGTTAGGTCAGGTAGAGGGAGGTGTGTAGGATATGTCAGGTAGAGGGAGGTGTGTAGGTTAGGTCAGGTCAGGTAGAGGGGGTGTATGGTCAGGTCAGGTAGAGGGAGGTGTGTAGCTCAGGTCAGGTAGAGGAGGTGTGTAGGTAGGTCAGTAGAGGAGTGTGTAGTTAGGTCAGGTAGAGGGAGGTGTGTAGGTTAGGTCAGGTAGAGGGAGGTGTGTAGGTAAGGTCAGGTAGAGGGAGGTGTGTAGTTCTGATCAGGTAGAGGGAGGTGTGTAGGTTAGGTCAGGTGAGGGAGGTGGTTAGGTAGGTCAGGTAGAGGAGGTGTGTGTAGGTCAGGTAGAGGGAGGTGTGTAGGTTAGGTCAGGTAGAGGGAGGTGTGTAGGTTAGGTCAGGTAGAGGGAGGTGTGTAGGTTAGGTCAGGTAGAGGGAGGTGTGTAGGTTAGGTCAGGTAGAGGGAGGTGTGTAGGTCAGGTCAGGTAGAGGGAGGTGTGTAGCTCAGGTCAGGTAGAGGGAGGTGTGTAGGTTAGGTCAGGTAGAGGGAGGTGTGTAGGGTCAGGTCAGGTAGAGGGAGGTGTGTAGGTTAGGTCAGGTAGAGGGAGGTGTGTAGGTTAGGTCAGGTAGAGGGAGGTGTGTAGGTTAGGTCAGGTAGAGGGAGGTGTGTAGGTTAGGTCAGGTAGAGGGAGGTGTGTAGGTCAGGTCAGGTAGAGGGAGGTGTGTAGGTTAGGTCAGGTAGAGGGAGGTGTGTAGGTCAGGTCAGGTAGAGGGAGGTGTGTAGGTTAGGTCAGTAGAGGGAGGTGTGTAGGTTAGGTCGGTAGAGGGAGGTGTGTAGTCAGGTCAGGTAGAGGAGGTGTGTAGGTTCGGTCAGGTAGAGGGAGGTGTGTAGGTTAGGTCAGGTAGAGGGAGGTGTGTAGGTCAGGTCAGGTAGAGGGAGGTGTGTAGTTTAGGTCAGGTAGAGGGAGGTGTGTAGGTTAGGTCAGGTAGAGGGAGGTGTGTAGGTTAGGTCAGGTAGAGGGAGGTGTGTAGGTCAGGTCAGGTAGAGGGAGGTGTGTAGGTTAGGTCAGGTAGAGGGAGGTGTGTAGGTCAGGTCAGGTAGAGGGAGGTGTGTAGGTTAGGTCAGGTAGAGGGAGGTGTGTAGGTTAGGTCAGGTAGAGGGAGGTGTGTAGGTTAGGTCAGGTAGAGGGAGGTGTGTAGGTTAGGTCAGGTAGAGGAGGTGTGTAGGTTAGGTCAGGTAGTAGGAGGTGTGTAGGTTAGGTCAGGTAGAGGGAGGTGTGTAGGTTAGGTCAGGTAGAGGGAGGTGTGTAGGTTAGGTCAGGTAGAGGGAGGTGTGTAGGTTAGGTCAGGTAGAGGGAGGTGTGTAGGTCAGGTCAGGTAGAGGGAGTGTGTGGTTAGGTCAGGTAGTGGGAGGTGTGTAGGTTAGGTCAGGTAGAGGGAGGTGTGTAGGTCAGGTCAGGTAGAGGGAGGTGTGTAGGTTAGGTCAGGTAGAGGGAGGTGTGTAGGTTAGGTTCAGGTAGAGGGAGGTGTGTAGGTCAGGTCAGGTAGAGGGAGGTGTGTAGTTCAGGTCAGGTAGAGGGAGGTGTGTATTAGGTCAGGTAGAGGGAGGTGTGTAGGTCAGGTCAGGTAGAGGGAGGTGTGTAGGTTAGGTCAGGTAGAGGGAGTGTGTAGTTCAGGTCAGGTAGAGGGAGGTGTGTAGGTTAGTCAGTAGAGGAGTGTGTAGTCAGGTCAGGTAGAGGAGGTGTGTAGGTTAGGTCAGGTAGAGGGAGGTTTGTAGGTTAAGTCAGGTAGAGGGAGGTGTGTAGGTTCAGGTCAGGTAGAGGGAGGTGTGTAGGTTAGGTCAGGTAGAGGGAGGTGTGTAGGTCAGGTCAGGTAGAGGGAGGTGTGTAGGTCAGGTCAGGTAGAGGGAGGTGTGTAGGTCAGGTCAGGTAGAGGGAGGTGTGTAGGTTTGGTTTCGAAAGGTAGAGGGAGTGTGTAGGTTAGGTAAGGTAGAGGTAGGTGTGTAGGTTAGGTCAGGTAGAGGGAGGTGTGTAGGTTAGGTCAGGTAGAGGGAGGTGTGTAGTTCAGGTCAGGTAGAGGGAGGTGTGTAGGTTAAGTCAGGTAGAGGGAGGTGTGTAGGTTAAGTCAGGTAGAGGAGGTGTGTAGGTTAGGTCAGGTAGAGGAGGTGTGTAGGTTAGGTCAGGTAGAGGGAGTGTGTAGGTTAGGTCAGGTAGAGGGAGGTGTGTCGGTCAGGTCAGGTAGAGGGAGGTGTGTAGGTTAGGTCAGGTCAGGTAGGGGGATGTGTGTAGGTTAGGTCAGGTAGAAGGAGGTGTGTAGTAGGTCAGTAGAGGGAGGTGTGTAGGTTCAGGTCAGGTAGAGGGAGTGTGTAGTTAGGTCAGGTAGAGGGAGGTGTGTAGGTTAGGTCAGGTAGAGGGAGGTGTGTAGGTTAGGTCAGGTAGAGGAGGTGTGTAGGTTACGTCAGGTAGAGGGAGGTGTGTAGGTTAGGTCAGGTAGAGGGAGGTGTGTAGCTCAGGTCAGGTAGAGGGAGGTGTGTAGGATAGGTCAGGTAGAGGGAGGTGTGTAGCTAGGCAGGTAGAGTGTGTGAGTTAGGCACGTCAGGTAGAGGGAGGTGTGTAGGTTAGGTCAGGTAGAAGGAGGTGTGTAGGTCAGGTCAGGTAGAGGAAGGTGTGTAGGTCAGGTCAGGTAGAGGGAGGTGTGTAGGTTAGGTCAGTTAGAGGGAGGTGTTTAGGTTAGGTCAGGTAGAGGGAGGTGTGTAGGTCAGGTCAGGTAGAGGGAGGTGTGTAGGTTAGGTCATGTAAAGGGAGGTGTGTAGGTTAGGTCAGGTAGAGGGAGGTGTGTAGTGTTGAGGGAGGTGTAGGTAGTCAGGAGAGGGGTGTTTAGGTCAGGTAGATGAAGTTGTGTAGGATAGGTCAGGTAGAAGGAGGTGTGAAGGTCAGGTCAGGTAGAGGGAGGTGCATGGTTAGTCAGGTAGAGGGAGGTGTGTGCTCAGGTCAGGTAGAGGAGGTGTGTAGGTTAGGTCATTTATAGGGAGGTGTCTAGGTTAGGTCATGTAGAGGGAGGTGTGTAGGTTAGGTCAGGTAGAGGAAGGTGTGTAGGTCAGGTAGAGGGAGGTGTGTAGGATAGGTCAGGTAGAGGGACGGTGTGTAGCTCAGGTCAGGTAGAGGGAGGTGTGTAGGTTAGGTCAGGTAGAGGGAGGTGTGTAGGTCAGGTCAGGTAGAGGGAGGTGTGTAGGTTAGGTCAGGTCAGGTAGAGGGATGTGTGTAGGTTAGGTCAGGTAGAAGGAGGTGTGTAGGTCAGGTCAGGTAGAGGGAGGTGCATAGGTTAGGTCAGGTAGAGGGAGGTGTGTTGCTCAGGTCAGGTAGAGAGAGGTGTTTAGGTCAGGTGAGGTAGAGGGAGGTGTGTAGGTTATGTCAGGAAGAGGGAGGTGTGTAGGTTAGGTCAGGTAGAAGGAGGTGTGTAGGTCTTTTGTCAGGTAGAGGGAGGTGTGTAGCTCAGGTCAGGTAGAGGAGGTGTGTAGGTTAGGTCAGGTAGAGGAGGTGTGTAGATAGGTCAGGTAGAGAGGTGTGTAGGTTCAGGTAAGGAGGTGTGTAGGATAGGTCAGGTAGAGGAAGGTTGTAGCTCAGGTCAGGTACAGGGAGGTGTGTATGTTAGGTCAGGTAGAGGGAGGTGTGTAGGTTAGGTCAGGTAGAAAGAGGTGTGTAGCTCAGGTCAGGTAGAGGGAGGTGTGTCGGTTAGGTCAGGTAGAGGGAGGTGTTTAGGATAGGTCAGGTAGAGGAAGGTGTTTAGGTCAGGTAGAGGGAGGTGTGCAGTAGGTCAGGTAGAGGAGGTGTGTAGCTAGGTTAGGTAGAGGGAGTGTTAGGTCAGGTCAGGTAGAGGGAGGTGTGTAGGTTAGGTCAGGTAGAGGGTGTAGGTAGTTCAGTAGAGGGAGTGTGTAGGTAGTCAGGTAGAGGAGGTGTGTAGGTTAGGTCAGGTAGAGGGAGGTGTGTAGGTTAGGTCAGGTAGAGGGAGGTGTGTAGGTCAGGTCAGGTAGAGGGAGGTGTGTGTAGGTCAGGTTAAAGGAGGTGTGTAGTCAGGTCAGGTAGAGGGAGGTGTGTAGGTCAGGTCAGGTAGAGGGAGGTGTGTAGGTCATGTCAGGTAGAGGGAGTTGTGTAGGTTAGGTCAGGTAGAGGGAGGTGTGTAGGTTAGGTCAGGTAGAGGGAGGTGTGTAGGTTAGGTCAGGTAGAGGGAGGTGTGTAGGTAGGTCAGGTAAGGTAGAGGGAGGTGTGTAGGTTCAGGTCAGGTAGAGGGAGGTGTGTAGGTTAGGTCAGGTAGAGGGAGGTGTGTAGGTTAGGTCAGGTAGAAGGAGGTGTGTAGGTTAGGTCAGGTAGAGGGAGGTGTGTAGGTTAGGTCAGGTAGAGGGAGGTGTGTAGGTTAGGTCAGGTAGAGGGAGGTGTGTAGGTTAGGTCAGGTAGAGGGAGGTGTGTAGGTTAGGTTAGGTCAGGTAGAGGGAGGTGTGTAGGTTAGGTCAGGTAGAGGGAGGTGTGTAGGTTAGGTCAGGTAGAGGGAGGTGTGTAGGTTAGGTCAGGTAGAGGGAGGTGTAGGTCAGGTCAGGTAGGTAGGTGTGTAGTTAGGTCAGGTAGAGGGAGGTGTGTAGGTTAGGTAGGTAGAGGGAGGTGTAGGTTGGTCAGTGTAGGGAGGTGTGTAGGTCTAGGTCAGGTAGAGGGAGGTGTGTAGGTCATGTCAGGTAGAGGGAGGTGTGTAGTTCAGGTCAGGTAGAGGGAGGTGTGTAGGTCAAATGAGGTAGAGGTAGGTGTGTACCTCAGTTCAGGTAGAGGGAGGTGTGTTGGTTAGGTCAGGTAGAGGGAGGTGTGTAGGTCAGGTCAGGTAGAGGGATGAGTGTAGGTCAGGTAGAATTAGGTGTGTAGGTTAGGTCAGGTAGAGGGAGGTGTTAAGGTTAGGTTAGGTCAGGTAGAGGGAGGAGTGTAGGTTAGGTCAGCTAGAGGGAGGTGTATAGCTCAGGTCAGGTAGAGGGAGGTGTGTAGGTTAGGTCAGGTAGAGGGAAGTGTGTAGCTTAGGTCAGGAAGAGGGAGGTGTGTAGGTTAGGTCAAGTAGAGTCAGGTGTGTAGGTTAGGTTAGGTAGAGGGAGGTGTGTAGCTCAGGTCAGGTAGAGCGAGGTGTGTAGGATAGGTCAGGTAGAGGAAGGTGTTTAGCTCAGGTCAGGTAGAGGGAGGTGTGTAGGTCAGGTCAGGTAGAGGGAGGTGTGTAGGTTAGTAGATAGAGGGAGGTGTGTAGGTTAGGTCAAGTAGAGAGAGGTGTGTAGGTTAGGACACGTAGAGGGAGGTGTGTAGTTAGGTCAGGTAGAGGGAGGTGTGTAGCTTAGGTCAGGTAGAGGGAGGTGTGTAGGTTAGGTCAGGTAGAGGGAGGTGTGTAGTTAGGTCAGGTAGAGGGAGGTGTGTAGGTTAGGTCAGGTAGAGGGAGGTGTGTAGGTCAGGTCAGGTAGAGGGAGGTGTGTAGGTTAGGTCAGGTAGAGGGAGGTGTGTAGTTCAGGTCAGGTAGAGGGAGGTTTGTAGTTTAGGTCAGGTAGAGGGAGGTGTGTAGGTTAGGTCAGGTAGAGGGAGGTGTGTAGGTCAGGTAGCTAGGTGAGGAGAGGTGTGTAGGTCAGGTTCAGGTAGAGGGAGGTGTGTAGGTTAGGTCAGGTAGAGGGAGGTGTGTTGATCGGTCAGGTAGAGGGAGGTGTGTAGGTTAGTCAGTAGAGGGAGGTGTTTAGGTTAGGTCAGGTAGAGGGAGGTGTGTAGGTTAGGTCAGGTAGTAGGGAGTGTGTAGGTCAGGTAGATGGAGATGAGTAGTAGGTCAGGTAGAGGGAGGTGTGTAGGTCTAGGTCAGGTAGAGGGAGGTGTGTCGGTTAGGTCAGGTAGAGGGAGGTGTGTAGGATAGGTCAGTAGAGGAGGTGTGTAGGCTCAGGTCAGGTAGAGAGGAGGTGTGTAGGTTAGGTCAGGTAGAGGGAGTGTGTAGTCAGGTCAGGTAGAGGGAGGTGTGTAGCTCAGGTCAGGTAGAGGGAGGTGTGTAGGTCAGGTCAGTAGAGGGAGGTGTGTAGGTTAGGTGTCAGGTAGAGGGAGGTGTTTAGGTTAGGTCAGGTAGAGGGAGGTGTGTAAGTCAGGTTAAAGGAGGTGTGTAGGTCAGGTCAGGTAGAGGGAGGTGTGTAGGTTAGGTCAGGTAGAGGGAGGTGTGTAGTTAAAGTCAGGTAGAGGGAGGTGTGTAGGTTAGTCAGGTAGAGGGAGGTGTGTAGGTTAGTGTCAGGTAGAGGGAGGTGTGTAGGTCAGGTCAGGTAGAGGGAGGTGTATGGTTAGGTCAGGTAGAGGGAGGTGTGTAGGTCAGGTCAGGTAGAGTGAGGTGTTAGGTTAGGTCAGGTAGAGGGAGGTGTGTAGGCTCAGGTCAGGTAGAGGGAGGTGTGTAGGTTCAGGTCAGGTAGAGGAGGTGTGTAGGTTAGGTCAGTAGAGGGATGTGTAGTAGGTCAG
>CAUDMG010002044.1:0-220000 GCA_958450375.1 Homarus gammarus
CCCACCCTGACCCCGCCTCCCTTGCCTGCTCTTTAATGGAGGACTGGGCACGAGCTTCCTCCCCTGAGGCACTTCCAGATCCACTGCAGGAGGCAGTGCAGGCCCGCATCGATGCGTCTGAGCCTGTTGTTCGTGCTGCTCTTACCTCCCCTGCCCCCACTGATCATCCCATCACAGGAAGGTAAGCGCCGCTCCTCTAGTCTCCTTTATATACGTGTAAATTTTTTGTCCGACTGCCTACAGTCAAAATGGCCAAGAGAAATGGTTATTCTTTTGGGTAGTGTTTAATATACTTAATTATGGCGTAATAAATGCTGATTTAAGTAAAAAACTTGCCGGCCGGTTGTTACAGTTCACTTGCCTCATAGGGTCGTATCCCCAAGTTTCACTGGGCTCTAAGGCCCATGGTACCTACTGTGCAGCTTAAACAAATACATTAATATGGTTTAGTATTATATTAAGTGGCTCTCTAACGTCTAACCAGTAATTTCTTAATGTTTTAGGCAAATATACCGCCAAATGAGTCATGACAAACGAGCCTAAACTATGAGACGGTAGTGAGTAACGAGCGTAAACTGTTCATCAGTATTTAGGTAATAATTAACCAGTAAGTGAGTACAATGACCAGATTGGGTTAGATTACTGTTTTATTTATTTTTTATTTCTTGCTTCGAAGCCCAACACACTTATGGGGGAGCCGGGTGGTCATAACTCAACAACTGCGCAGTTCCCCAAACGTTCATCACCACCACTGTATTCACCATTGAAAACTGCGCCGCATTGATTAGATTTAACACAAATATAAGTATTTTTTGCGGAATTAAGATGTATTTTTTACTGGCTAGTTCTTTGCTTTCTCTTTAGCTACGATTTCTGGGAGTTGAAACAATTTATTACGGGTTCTAGCCGGGCGGGGTGAGGCGAGGGAGGGAGCCGGGCGGGGTGAGGCGAGGTAGGGAGCCGGGCGGGGTGAGGCGAGGGAGGGAGGGAGCCTGGCGGGGCGAGGCAGGGAGCCTGGCGAGGCGAGGTGAGGTAGGGAGCCGGGCAAGGTGAGGTGAGGTAGGGAGGAAGGGAGGGAGGGAGCCGGGCGGGGTGAGGCGAGGTAGGGAGCCGGGCGGGGTGAGGCGAGGGAGGGAAGGAGCCTGGAGGGGCGAGGCAGGGAGCCTGGCGGGGCGAGGCGAGGTGAGGTAGGGAGCCGGGCAAGGTGAGGTGAGGTAGGGAGTCAAGGGAGGAAGGGAGGGAGGGAGGGAGAAAGGAAGGAAGGAAGGAAGGGAGGGAGGGAGGGAGGGAGCCAGCCGGCCTGGGTAAGGCGAGGCGAGGCAAGGGAGGGAGCCGGGCGAGGCGAGGGATGGGGCGAGCCTGGCGGGGCGAGGTGAGGTAGGGAGCCGGGCAAGGTGAGGCGAGGTAGGGAGCCGGGCAAGGTGAGGCGAGGTAGGGAGCCGGGCGAGGCGAGGTAGGGAGCCGGGCGAGGCGAGGCGAGGGAAGGGGCGGGGCGGGGCGAGGCGAGGCGAGGCGAGGTAGGGAGCCGGGCGAGGTGAGGCGAGGTAGGGAGCCGGGCAACGTGAGGTGAGGCAGGGGGCGGAGCGGGGCGGGGCGGGGCGGGGATAGGCTAGGCTAGGCTAGGCTAGAGGGCGAGACGTTTCAGAATACAGTATATATTAAATCCCGTAACATTAAGGTTCCTGGTAATTTTTTAAAAGTGGACAAACATGGATTTTACAATCGGAAAAACCCATTGGTCAACAACCAAAAAGCACCATAACTAACCTAACAACGTAACGTAGCCTGGAGGTTCCTTGGTTGTCTCCTGGTGATAAGAGGTCCATTTGTATGTGCACACAACAATTAGAAAGTAAAACAAAATAATATTAGCGTATTTGTGTTTAGATCGGTTATGACCTCCATTTCCGTCGGAAATTGGTCGTTTTTTATAGATTTTTTTGGTGAGGCGTTTTCCGAAAAAAATATTGGCTCGGCGAATGCAAAATGCAAAAAAAAAAAAAACCCTATAAAAACATAAACCGAACCTAATCTAACTGACTCTCACCATATGTTGGAATCCCTTATTTCTTACCTTATTGGCCTGGTTCTCGTTGGAGTTACCACATGTGTTGGTCTTGGCGACACTTACATTCGTTCTTGCATTAATGACACTTTACGGAGGTCGGGAGAACAACATGAGATCTAAAAATGCTATAGTTTTAGTGTGGAGGTAATGGTTTATGTAAGCAGTTGGGGACAGTGAGTACACGTGGTGTAGTGGTAGATGGAAGTTGCAAGTTTAATTTTCATTCTACGTAAATTACAACTTTAAGCATGTTGCAGGTGACAGCTGGTGTACTTGAAGGCCAATGGAGAAGTGACAGAACCTTGAGCAACATTTAACACCCAGCATGTTACTTCAGCCTCATCAGTTAAGTTACTTCACATATTATCTTGACTATTATGGTCAGCCCATAAACCACTCAACACTGTGCTCCTACACTGGGGCAGTGGAGGGTGTGTGTGTGTGTGGGACCTGGCTGACTGTGCATGTTGGTGGGCTCTGGAGGACTGTGTGTGTGTGTGTGTGTGACTGACTGACTGACTGTGTGTGTGTTGGAGGACTGTGTGTGTGTGTGTTGGAGGACTGTGTGTGTGTGTGTTTTGGAGGACTGTGTGTGTGTGTTGGAGGACTGTGTGTGTGTGTGTTTTGGAAGACTGTGTGTGTGTGTGTGTTGGAGGACTGTGTGTGTGTGTGTTGGAGGACTGTGTGTGTGTGTATTTTGGAGGACTGTGTGTGTGTGTGTGTGTGTGTGTGTGTGTGTTTTGGAGGACTGTGTGTGTGTGTGTGTGTGTGTGTGTGTGTTGGAGGACTGTGTGTGTGTGTATTTTGGAGGACTGTGTGTGTGTGTGTGTGTGTGTGTGTGTGTGTGTTTTGGAGGACTGTGTGTGTGTGTGTGTGTGTGTGTGTGTTGGAGGACTGTGTGTGTGTGTGTGTGTGTGTTGGAGGACTGTGTGTGTGTGTGTTTTGGAGGACTGTGTGTGTGTGTTGGAGGACTGTGTGTGTGTGTGTTTTGGAAGACTGTGTGTGTGTGTGTGTTGGAGGACTGTGTGTGTGTGTGTTGGAGGACTGTGTGTGTGTGTATTTTGGAGGACTGTGTGTGTGTGTGTGTGTGTGTGTTTTGGAGGACTGTGTGTGTGTTGGAGGACTGTGTGTGTGTGTGTGTGTGTTGGAGGACTGTGTGTGTGTGTGTGTGTGTGTTGGAGGACTGTGTGTGTGTGTTGGAGGACTGTGTGTGTGTGTGTGTTGGAGGACTGTGTGTGTGTGTGTGTGTGTGTGTGTGTTGGAGGACTGTGTGTGTTGGAGGACTGTGTGTGTGTGTGTGTGTGTGTGTTGGAGGACTGTGTGTGTGTGTGTGTTGGAGGACTGTGTTTGTGTGTGTGTGTGTGTGTTGGAGGACTGTGTGTGTGTGTGTGTGTTGGAGGACTGTGTGTGTTGGAGGACTGTGTGTGTGTGTTTTGGAGGACTGTGTGTGTGTGTGTGTTGGAGGACTGTGTGTGTGTGTGTGTGTGTGTTGGAGGACTGTGTGTGTGTGTGTGTTGGAGGACTGTGTGTGTGTGTGTGTGTGTTGGAGGACTGTGTGTGTGTGTGTGTGTGTTGGAGGACTGTGTGTGTGTGTGTGTGTGTGTGTGTGTTTTGGAGGACTGTGTGTGTGTGTGTGTATGTGTTGGAGGACTGTGTGTGTGTGTGTTGGAGGACTGTGTGTGTGTGTGTTGGAGGACTGTGTGTGTGTGTGTGTTGGAGGACTGTGTGTGTGTGTGTGTGTTGGAGGGCTCAGTTTCGGCCAGTACACGCCTGACTTTTAACCATCCCCAGCCTTTAGATCTCCTTATTGGAGTATTTCTAACACTATTTTAACCAGGGAGCAAAGAATGTCAGAAAGGAGTTTTAAAGATTTCCATGCTTTTTTTTTTTGGGGGGGGGGGGGGATATAATTCTAAAGAGGGTGCTTTCCCCTGGAAATAAAGGCCAAATTTCATTGAATCGACCCAAAATACACAGGATAAACGAATTTCTAAACTACGAGGGCATATTCGACGAAACTGCAATTTTACAACGGGCTCTGGAGAGCTGTGTCTAGATAAACTGAGCTGGGAGTCAAATTAAGATTAGCTGTAGATATTTGGGAAAGCTTAATAAAGTGCTATAAAAATGTACAGGACAAAATGCCAATTAGTTACAGTATTAGTGAGCATTAGTAGTAGTAATGTGATTAATAGTAAGTAAAGCTGGTTGTTAGTAGGTGGGTTTTAACTAACAAATTAACTAACCTAATCAGCCTAACATAGATTAAATGTAACTAATCTAGACTAACCCAAATTAATACAGTGACCCCTCGGTTAACGAACTCAATCCGTTCCAGAAGGTCGTTCGTTAACCGAAAAGTTCGTTAACCGAAACCATTGTTTCAATGGGTTTTTGGGTAATTGGTTCCAGCTCACCGAAAATTTCCTAAATTCAACAAAAATGGTAGAAAAGTTCACTTACTTTGAGGTGTATTTGTAGAAGGCTCCTGGATGATGATGATGATGATGGGATTTAGAATGGGGGTGGAGGAGAAGGAAGAAGAGAAGTCACCCCATGGCGCCATTTCACCCATAAAATTTTAGCTCTCTTGGTGTAATTCAAGATTATTTTCTTTAAATCAACACTGCACTGCATTATATATTGTCAATATGTAAAATATATTTCAAAATGACCAATAATTTGCTTGGAAACACAGAAAAAAAGCATTTAGTTGAAGAGAGTCTCAAGCAAGATGTTACCTCCAGTGAAAACAGAGAGACTAACGCCTGTTTGCTGTGTTAAGAGGCTGGATGCCGCGCATTAAACTAGTCACTTTACCTTCAATTATGTTCAATAATTGTTAAAATGACTAAAAAATTTAATATTAAACTTTTAAAATTATTGAATAGTATAAACTTCTTGATATTTACTAAAATAGTAAGGAATTTAAGCCCTAGAACCGATTAATGTATTGGCGGACTGATACTAAAGCTGGTTGCCTGGTCAGTGCAAGCGAAAACATGTTGAGGTCGGCTCGTAAGAAATTCGTTAACCGAATTGAAGATCCTTATGGAAGGCAGTTCGTTAACCGAAATTTCGTTAACCGAGGCGTTCGTTAAACGAGGGGTCACTGTATTAAGTTACCTATTATATATTTTATATATTGGATAACAAATATATTAAAGAATGTAACTTAAAATTTGCCACAAGTTAACTGATCATGAATTCAGAAAGTTAAGCTAAAAAAATTTCACTTGTTTAAATTATTAAAAATCAATAGCTTGCGCACTTTGCAGTTTCCTTTTCAAAATCTAATCGTGTACTGTACTGACTTTCTCCTCAGGTTAAGCTGGCCAGAAGTAACATCATACTGAACCTAAGGAGAAATAACTTAAAATGCCAGAACAGGTAAAGTCAACTGACTGAGTTTTATTTAGGCAAGGGAAGCTTGTGGGACTTGTGAAATCATTAAACATTGTGTGGGTGTGGCTTGTTGTAATTAGGGTGGGGGGGGGGACAATATGGCTTGTGTATTGGCATATGGGGTGAGCAGGTGTGTTTGTAAAGTTTTTCATTCAAGCTAAATACAACCAAGTTGTCAAGGGGAATACCTAAGGTGGCTTGAGGGGTGGGAGAAAGGGAGGGAGGATTAAGTAAGTGAACAGTGGTAAACTGTTGTGTATGAAGCAGTGTGGAGAGATTTAGTAGTGTAGCAGTATTGGTGATGAAGGCTTGTTATGATTGGCTATACTATTGTTGTGGTAAATGTTAGTTGTTGAGGTATCAAGAAAACTAAAACACTAATGCAACTTAAAATAAGATCTTTTGTAGATAAGGTATTTAAATAAACAATTGGGGACAGTATAAGTACATGTAGTCTGGTGGTAGATGGAAATTGTATGTTTAATCTTCATTGTACGTAAATTACAACTTTAAACATGTTGCAGGTGACAGCTGACGTACGTGAATGCCAATGTAGAGGAAGTGACCGACACCTTGAGCAAGATGTAACACCCAGCATGTTACTTCAGCCTTCTTAGGTAAATTACTTATGTATCTTAGTATGGCCATCCCCTAAAACTACTGGAAGTAAGACTCGAGAGGAGGGACTTACTTTGTGTGAAGGGTTGGAAAGGAGGAGCATTGGGCGGTGGAGGGGCGCTCGTACAGTGCAGGGGCGCTCGTACAATGGGGGGGGGGGCGCGCCTCGTACAGTGGGGGTGGGTGCCTCGTACAGTGGACGGGCGCTCGTACAGTGGGGGGCTCATGCATGGATGGTGGTGTGCTCAAGCAATGGTGAATGGAGTGCATGTTAAAAATGTGATGCAAAAAATAGCATGTACTATGAAGGCATGTGGGGGATGATGCCTAGATGAAGACTGCTGCAGCCAAAAGTGAGAAGGACAATGCTCCTGTGTAAGGTGATATAGGAGGGTGTTTGAGTGTATGGATATATCACTATACTGCCAGATCTGGGGTCACTAAATTTAAGGGGATAACTTAACTCTAATCTTAACTTCTAAGGGTCGCTGCCACCAGACCCCCTCTGGACAGCATGTAGCTCGTTAGGTAGCGGGCAGAGTGGACTAGGCATTGGGTTAGGTTTTCCATTGACCAGATCGATGAGGGTAAAGAAGGGGAAAACCATAACATGTCTTAATTGATTTATTCCTTATAAAACATACTGGTAAAAAAACATATACATGAATTGGTCTTCCTCAGAAGAACAACAGAATTTTGGGTTACCTAGCTGGGCCCCAGACTCTTACATTACTGGCGGGTCATCCACCTACTTATTGCATAACAATCGGGGAACGCCGTATCTCGGTCGTTCCTTCTTACACTATCCCTTAACACACAGACTGCTCCACTTGGGTGGATTGTAGCACCGTCGGTTATCATACATACTGTAGTAGCACCATCTCAACACACCTGTTACACTCCATACCTGCAAGTATGTGACTCCTTGTGACTTTTAGGTATACACAACGGACACCTCGTTCGCACACCGCCCTCGGTGGGCAGAGACGAGGGCTTCACCTAGAGAAATACCAGCACTATTTCTACGCCTGGTATTATAGGTCGCTCCAAGTGACGACCGCCATTTCTCACGGTCTCCTTAGTTGTGACTATTCATGTGGAGTGGTGCGCTGGACATAATTCCCAGCCGGTGTGACGCTCAAGTGGACAATGGCGGCCGGGCGGCAA
Source organism: Homarus gammarus (assembly GCA_958450375.1). Taxonomy (NCBI): domain Eukaryota; kingdom Metazoa; phylum Arthropoda; class Malacostraca; order Decapoda; family Nephropidae; genus Homarus; species Homarus gammarus. Next base: position 7,259 of record CAUDMG010002044.1, read on the forward strand.
GATACTCCGGCCACATGGCACCTGTGGTGACGGCAGAACGGGAAAGACTAAGTAATAATGCCTGACGGGCGGTTATTCCACCCCTTAACACATCCCTATCACACATATATACCCGGCAAAGCTTTAAAGTGTAGTAACTGCTATTTATCAACCTTAATTGTAGGGCGGGATATAGCCCGCTAGGACACTGACCTGTGGTGACGGCAGAACGGGAAAGACTAAGGCCGGCTTCCCGCCGCTTCTCGTCACATAGGCCTACAGTTTCCAATCCTCAATTTACACTTTTGTTTCTTATGGTTCTCACCTGAACACTTTACGGTATATTGTCACTCATTTCTTATAAACACATATATTAATCCTAAATTACACACTAAGGTAAGGTCTTGGTTTGCTAGTGCTTGGGTAAATGCCTGAGATTATAATATTAATGGGGCATCTGAGGCGGGTACATGACGCGCCTTGAAACAAAAGCCGAATGATCATGGCAGGGGTGTATCAACGTCACTTAAAAACTGTAATGAGGGATCCTCCTCTCACACATTGCACTATTTGAACACAGACATAAGGTTCTCTGATCACTGTACCTGTCGTGGGTATATGTCACGTGAGGCTACGAGGTGTATTAAATTCATACCGACGCATACACGATATTTCCTTTCCAGTATAGTTTCTAGATCACTGTCAACACCTCACATAGTTCTGATACATTTATCCTTTTTCCAGATCATTGTTCTCATGTATTTTCATATGATATCTGTTGGAGTTATGTTCGCTATACGCTCACAGACGTAAATAGTAGGACCTTCAAACCCTGCTCCACACTTAGTCTTACAGTACTCTAGTCCGGCTCAACTGGACTTTAACCTTCATCTTATGCCTAACCTGAGTGATCCTTAATGCTATGAATACATACACTTGATATGATATAACTATACCTGGGTACAATACAACACATGGTCTAGGAACCTTGAGTAGGTGAGTTGTCCTTTCTCAATGTTTCCCGTTTTCTGAGGTTCTACAAGCGCGGTGCATTTGAATGTTATGTAGCGTAATATGAATTAGATGGGGTTTTTAGGGATGACAATGATGTGCGCAGTACATCACATATATATGAGAATGCAAGTTTAGATTCCAAGAAATTCTGGAGTAAATGTTGTGTATTGGTAGTAATACATTAAGGCTAATTAAGATTGATCTAAATCCAAACCATGTTGCAGGTGGTTGGTGTACAAGATAGATGGACTAGACACAACAAGGTGACCACGACTGTCTAGCATCCCACACCTTGAGGACTACCACCTTACTAAGAAAGAACAGAATTGGTGTTCTGTACACTACTGTAAGAATAGTGTACTGCAATGTAAAAGTTAAGTATTACTGAAACCTTTATTATATAATTTAGCAAAACTTGATATATTACTTAAAATAGTGCATTTAAGAACATACAGTACAAGTTAACCTCAATATTGTGTATTGGTTGTGATATAAAATAGCTTAATTAATTCGGATGTAGAGTATCTAAAAACAAATATAATCATGTTGCAGGTGGTTGGTGTACAAGATAGATGGACCAGACACAACAAGGTGACCACTACTGTCTAGCATCCCACACCTTGAGGACTACCACCTTACTAAGAAAGAACAGAATTGGTGTTCTGTACACTACTGTTAAGAATAGTGTACTGCAATGTAAAAGTTAAGTATTACTGAAACCTTTTTTATATAATTTAGCAAAACTTGATATATTACTTAAAATAGTGCATTTAAGAACATACAGTACAAGTTAACCTCAATATTGTGTATTGGTTGTGATATAAAATAGCTTAACTAATTCGGATGTAGAGTATCTAAAAACAAATATAATCATGTTGCAGGTGGTTGGTGTACAAGATAGATGGACCAGACACAACAAGGTGACCACGACTGTCTAGCATCCCACACCTTGATGACTACCATCTTACTAAGAAAGAACAGAATTGGTGTTCTGTACACTACTGTAAGAATAGTGTACTGTGAAAGTTAAGTATTATGGAAAAATTTTTGTTATAATTTAGCCAAACTTGAGAAAATACTTAAAGTACTGTACTAATGCATTCAAGACTGTAGGAGTGAACCTTGATTAAAGCCACACAGAGTATTAAAAATAGCAAGATACATTATGTACAGTAGCATTATTAACTACAGTGGTAGTCACAGTTTTGTTGTGGTTGCAAAAAATTTCCATTTTATAATACTGTATATTTTTCGTCCACAGGTGAAGTATCAGCAAGGTGTACAACGAGATACACGGACATCAATCAAACAGATTGTGAGAGGTTTGAATATCTCGCACGGATCCATTTCTCTTAATGGTTTGTAAAATTAAGTGTAATATGTAATTGTTGTTCAGTGTGAGAAGGCCTCTGGTGGCTTGTTGAGGGATGGCGTTTGTACCGGGGAAGGCGTTTGTACCAGGGGGAGGCGTTTGTACCAGGGGGAGGCGTTTGTACCGGGGGAGGCGTTTGTACCGGGGGAGGCGTTTGTAGTGGTAGAGGCATTTGTAGTGGTAGAGGCACTTGCACTGGGAGGTGTTTGTAATGGTTTGTACTCCTACAATGTCTGTGTATAACAAAATACATAATTAAATAAATAAATATTGAATGAACTTTACGTTTCATATTCCGAAGTTCAATGATAATGATCTAAATAAACCACAGGTACAGTAGAACTGTAAACTATACCTGAAACATGAACTAAAGTGATCAACTTGGATACACCCACATGATGGCTTCTGGGTAACTTAGAACATGATATATACATTAATTACATATAATTATCACCAATTGACATCAAAGTGCCATTCATTGTACGTATAACTGTTACAAACTAATGCCCATGTGTTGCCCTATTGGGTACATGTAATCAAAACTACTAGATACCCACAGATGGCACAAATAATGCATCTAAGTTACCGACGCCTCGGACCAAATTTTGACAACCTTACCGAGAGAACGGGCGTCTCGTGTTCATTTTGAAATTTATCGGCCATGACAGTAAAGAACATTTTTTATTGCATACATGCTATCAATTTGAAAGTATTGTATATATACAGTAAATGAAAGTAAAGTACAGTAAGAATTTTACTTACTAAATGTTGACAATCTGGACACTGCACACCAATTGCTGAATGGAAGTGTTTTACCTGAAAATATAGAAGAAAAAATCTTGTAAAATTGTAATAAACAACTTATGAACCCCCCTCTCCCCTCCCCCCACCACCCCGCTCCCTAAAGACTTGGTAACTTGGATAAATTTAGAAATATATCTGTACTGTGCCTGGCCAAAATTATTCACAAAGTACAAGACTTCCATTATTATCTAAAGCTAAATTTTGTGTAGGACCAAAACCTGACAAGATACTTTATAAAACCTTAAGGTCTAGTGAAATAAACTCACTTTATGTGGAGTCTGCAATATAAAGGTTGAATTGAGAAATCCACAACCGCTGGTAATGTGACGGCCTCACCATCACTGATGTATCTGCCGAGAAATAATAATGGTAGTGGTACTGTAATGTGATTTCTTGGGACACGGGAGAAAGATATCTAGTGATGTTGCCAATCATTACAAGTTTTCTCTGATTTTCTTCTGTGCTAATATTTGGTAATGTAGGTTTAAGAACATAAGACTGCAGGAATAGCCAGTAAATTGATATATACTGTACCTAGACAGTGCAGGTATAAAACCAGGCTATATGACCAAGGATATTTTGTATTTCTGTATCAGCTTCTGGACTGTTATTGTATATTGCAATAAATGTGTAGTGTTTACATATGAAAATAAAAAATATACTGTACAGTATATTCAATTCTTTATTTTGTATTACCTATCTACAAAGATATAAAAACATTGTACACAATGTTCAGTACATATGTAATTTTTTTCTATGTTGCTGACAGAACATATTACCTTTTTCAGAACAATATATAATGTAAGTTTGTTAGGTGGCGATGGTAGATACAACACTGCAGTAGCCCTCCTCCTTTATCCGGGCTTGGGACCGGCATGTTCGACTGAACAAGGCGGAGTTACTACTGTGCATTCTACGTCTAACTACGGTGCTGTTAATGCTATCAACTATAACTTGAAAAACTTTACCTTTATTACCTCCAAGAAGCACCTTGTAGTAGGTCCAGTCAGCCACACAAACAAACCTGGAATACAAAAAACTTTAAAACATAACATTCATAAATACTTGCATATAGACATTATATATTGTCATAAGTACTTTACCTGTTTGGAGGCGTTCTCGACCAGTCAGACGTTCACCTCGGAGGCGTACAATCTGAAAGAAATGAGAAAACCTTAGTCCCATCCACACACATTAAAGGTGGGAGGTTGGGTGTGTGAGAGAGGGTGAGTGTATGGATGGGAGTGAGGGTGTGTGTATGGGAGGACCTCCCACACACACCCTCACTCCCATCCATACACTCACCCTCTCTCACACCTTTCCTTATACCCAACACTCCCTCCCAAACACCCCACCCACCCACCAATCCTCCCTCCCTCCCACCCCCCCTCCCTCCCACCCAACCACCCTCCTACACCACCTCCCCTCCAACCCAACTCACATACCTACCCATCCCATCCACCCAACCTTTTGGGTGTGTGGATGGGAGGTAGTGTTTGTGGATGGGAGGATGTGGATGGGAGGAAGAGGATGTGTATGGGAGGAAGAGGGTGTGGATGGGAGGAAGAGGGAGTGGTTAGGAGGAAGAGTGTGTGGTTGGGAAGAAGGGTGTGGTGTGTCATGCCCTCCTCCATGCAAACACAGCATCGAAAAATATTCTGAAGAAAATTGGTTTGTATTGGTGTAATATTGTATTGTGAGGACTCATTTGTGTTTTACTATGAATGATAAGTGTGCAGGGATTATGGTGTTGTCAGAGAGAGAGAGCCTTATAATAGTTGTGAGGACATTTTGGACAAGGTAAGAGACTTGCTGTGTGTGTGTGGGTGTTGGTCTGCTGGCAGGAGCAACAGGTAGGCACGGCTTATAGCACTATTTTACCCTCACTTATATATCAAATTATTGTATGGCAATAATTATTCAATATATTTAGCAATGGTTTTACTGTATAAATTTGTTTCAATTTGACTAACAAATTATAAATATAATATAATATTTTGAAGGGTTCTAAAATAAAACAAAGTTCTTCTGGCCCCAGAATATACTACATATTATTTTATTGATAACTTTAAACTATTGTAACACAATCGACCAAGTAGAGATAGGAACACGTAAAATTAATGATAAGGAAGATAGAACATGATTAAATTATAAATCTATTTATTAAGAAAACCAACAGCTCAACGTTTAACAGTTATGATACAGTTTAGGTATCAGGTATAGACTAAAAAATGTTTATCTAACCGAACCCAATTCAACCTACACCATTATATGTCCATAAGAGAAGTGGGACATCTTGGAGTATCAGAAGATAATTAAGGGAGATAATGATTAAGCATTTAACATTTAAGTTATTATGTAATGACTAGTGTAATAATGCCCATAACCATCCTGTCCACAATCCCATTAAAATGGTAGTAAAATCATAGACAATCCCCGCAGCTAATGGTCAAATACCCTTTGGATATTTGCCCAGCCAGCACAGTCAAATAACACCTTCATAACTTGTACTGAGCCATTATTGGGTAGTGGTGTGAGGGGGCGGATTCTTGGTCTGTCACCAATGTGAGGGGGCCTGACTCCCTCTCTGTTTCTACACCACCCTCATCTTACTTACTTCTCTTAGTTCTTACTCCTACTCAGTTCTGTCACCTATTCTAGGGTAGCATGGGCATTCCTTTGGTAGCCTGGGCATTCTTTTGGTAGCATGGTCGAGGGTCTAGGCACGTGAATATGGTAATTTTGGTATCAGGTCACTTGGATGGAAATAAAGGTAAAATACTGTGGGAGAAATGAATACACCTAAAGTACTCTAAAAACAAATTTATTAATATGCAATCAAAGGGGAAAATATATGTTATTAACATATAACTACCAGGCTCAACTCCTGGTCTTAGTGCAAACTCAGTACCTTCTTCTTTACTCTTACTCACAACATTACTGGTGGTACATTACATGGCACTCAGTGTAGATTATTCAACATATACGTAAACAATGACACTAGTATATGCAGGGGTCCACTACCCAACATGGGATAATTATTTCCAACTAATTATCCCTAACATACATGTTACAACACTCTCTGTGGACATATACTTCCAAGGAGTAACCCAGGGTAGAGCACTGGGGCTGTTGTTATTGTGGGGTAGCCAGACACATGGCGGGTCTGGGGTCTGGCCCAACGAAGCCGTGGGGCACATTAATCAGGCCGCATCGGTGCCATCTTCTCATATATGATCCCGGCTGGACATCTAATACATCCGAGGCCGTTGTTGGATGGTAGAGCGATTCAAGAATCACAATGGGATCGGGAGACAAACGGGGCAGCGTCAGGGGACCTGTCCCATTGGCTAAACTCATAGGTGTCGACACTGAGTCGTCTCTTCTGGTAAGTGAATGTCATGTTACTAAGTGACTTATTGAAGAATTTTATTGCCCAGTTCTCAAAAACATTGGTGAAAATTTCAAGATATCATATCCTTTCTGAAATGGATTAACTCACATACACAAGCTTTATGCGGCTGCCCTCACATTTGGTACAAGCACTGCAATATGTGAACACTCCTTCTCAACTGTCACATGCTTACACAATACAGGCATTCAATGACTCAAAGTAGAAAAAGTAAGCTGGTCTTGACTGTATTTTGGGCAGACCTTACACAGAAATTGAACTTGGAGGAAAAAGCAGGAAAATTAAATTGTATTGAGTTAATTATCACTATCACATAATGAGTACAGTACTGTGTATATGGACGTTATTAATGGAAGGAATATTTTCTCATTATTTCTCTGTTGTCAATTTTTTCATAAACATTATCATTTTTCATTATTGTCTTGTTGGTTATTTGAGAAAAATTAATTTACATTCAGTTGTTCGTTGCTGTACTTCAGTTTATATAATTCTTTCCTGTAAATGTTATATACTTAAACTATCATTACATATACCGTATATACCCGTGTATAGCACGAGTTCTTAAGACCAAATTTTTGGGCAAAAAGTTGGGGGTCGACCTCTATACGGGTAATAGTTTCGTTAGGTTGAAAAATATTTACCAGTAACTACCAGTAAACAATGGAAACGACGCACCAACGCACCACCCGCTGTGAGTGTCGGTACAGTTGCCAGGGCAGATCTCTTGCGTCATCATAGCAAGCCCAAAGTAGCCAAATGCATGGTATGGTATGCACAGCAGTATGTAAAACATAAAGTATTCATTTTTAAAAGTTTATTTATAGATACATAAGTTTTTATTAATTAAATTTGAAACATCAATATGATGTGAGTCAGGTCATCTACACACAGTTGCCAGTTTCAAAATTTTCCTTTTAAAATTTTAAGTTACCGAGTATTTCTTTTCCCAAATCGTTTTACAATACTGTAGGTAAAACAGTATACTATTGTGCAAACCCCATAGAAAAAAAATTAACAAATGGAGACACCAAAAATGTAAAAAAAAAAAAATGCTGTCTGACTTGCAACACTGTTGGTAGGGTCAGGTGGTTTTAACGGTACCTGCCAGGACCCGGTAATCAAATTTATAACAATATCTAACCTCAATTACTGTAGTTTATCTGATGTAGGCAATATGAAGTAAAAAATACCAGTTAAAGTGAGAAATTGGAAGAGAATAAACAAGAAAGATGTTGGGCTATTTTTGGTAGGGTTGAGGGAGAGAGTACCAGCTGTTTGGTCTTTTTTGGCGGGAGAGTCACGCAAATATCCGTACTAGTATTTGTTTGGTGTGTCCTGTATTTTTAAAAATGAATACTTGTAAATTAAAAGTACCGTAACATTGTATTATATAAAAACTTGTCATATTTCTGGAAAATAAGAAGCAAGAAAATAAGAATACACCGGTAAACACAATTTCAACGTACGCTAAAATTAAAAGCTGCTTAAGAAGGGCCGATGCAAACACAAAGCCTCCGCGACCAGGGCTCTGCCGTATCAGCTAGACGGTACACGTGTTTTTCGAATCGTTTTCAGTTAAAAAACTTTTACATCACAAGTGAATTAGGATAGAATATTATTGTAATATAACAGTTTTTAACTGAAAACCATTCGAAAGGCGATAACGGTAACATCTTTTGAACGAAAGAAAGCAAGTCATTGTTTTTGTCACGATTTTATCCCACTTTCCACTATAATACGTACGTCATTTCAGCAAAAATATTACATTTCCATATTCTCAGAAATAAATAGTAGTTTTGCTGAAACGTGATGTATTTCAATGTAAATTAGGATAAACTACATGCAGAAAACAAAAGACTTTACCTAACCTTCCGATGTTCAAGATATGTTACTGGTATTTTTAATAGTTTTCGGTTAAAATACTGTTATATTAGTGATATTCTATTCATACTGTGGTTGATATAATACCTTCACGGAAATGTAATATTTTTTGCTGAAATTACGTACGTATTACAGTGGAAAGTGGGATAAAATCGTGACGAAAACAATGACTTTGGCTTTCTTTCGTTCAAAAGATGTTACCGTAATCACTTTTCGAATGGTTTAGTTAAAAAACTGTTGTATTACAATAATATTCCCTCCTAATTGACTTGAATAAATACTTGAATGGAAATATACAATATTTTTGTTGAAACTACCCGCGTTTCAGTGTAAAGTGTCGTAATAATAAATGGTAAACAAGTTTATAGGACGTAGTGTTTTTCTGAAGGTTTTGTTGTTCCTTTACCCTCAAAAACTTGGGTCGACCTATAAACGAGGAATATCATAAATTAACGATTTCTTGGTCATAAAATCGGGGTCGACCTATATACGAAGGGGGGTTATAGACGAGTATATACGGTATGTGTGTGTAGTTTAATAATTTATGAATTCATATACAGGTAGTCGTCGACTTACGACCTATGCGACTTACGTCTGTTCGACTTTACGACCGGCGGTACGACAGTTTTGGCCCCAGCCCCAGTGTAAATAATAAACCAATTGTACTGTAGTATGCAGTGATTTACTTAAACCTGACGACCGTAACAATAATGAACAAAGAAAATGTTGATAAAATATGACTTAAAGATGATTATATTATCATTACACATTACAGTATAATATACGTAAGGTAATTATAACATAGGCCGACTTACGACCAGATCAACTTACGACCGGTCGGCCGTAACCAATCTAGGTCGTAAGTCGACGACTACCTGTACAGTATACATAAAATGTTGTGAGCTGACTCATTAGTTGTCATAAATAAAGTTAGTGTTCTGTTGTATAATTGGTTTTATATGCAAATGGTTTCATTATAGAAATTACAACTAATAATGTCATATATGGCAGTCGTTAATAAATAATCTTGGCCCTCTTGGTCGTTGAACAGGCCCCCCCCCCCCACTCGGTTATAAATCTGACAATGGGTCTTGCAGATAATTTACGATTTGATAAACAGCAACGCCAACACGAAGTCATAACTAGGGAGGGAAAATAAAATATAAGAACATAAGCATCACTCATTAACCAATACTACTCAAAAGAACTTGGGAATGTATTTAAACTCATATTATGGGATTTGATTCTAACAATATAATTCTCACAATTTATAATGTGCATAGAATAGGTTTAAGATCCTACTTAAACAAACGAAAAAATAAATAAGGGATTTGTGGAGATAATAGACTCATGAATCTGGATAGTAAAGCCTAAAAGAAAGTCACTCAATTCTATATTTATGGTAATAAAACCCCCAATGTGAGGCTCTGTCATTTATTGACAAGTTAAGTACAGTATTACCGGAGTCAGTGTTTATAGGTTTAAGAGCGGACAACACAGGCTGCCACGTCATATTTTGGGGCAGATTGTTTACAGTAAATAGTTAATTTCTGTGCATACAAAGCACGTAGAAACATCATTTCAGTGTCACGCTATCAGTTCTTCACTGTGTTTTACCCCATAATTGCCCTCATCCTTCATGACCTGTCGACTACAAGTGATTTATGTTCGTATTTACAGAAGAGCGAAAAAAATACTGGTACTTATAACTAAATTAAGAAGTTGTGTCAATTTTATTAGTTAATATGATATTATGTCATTTGTTGCCACCCAAAGAATTTTGATAATTTTACGGTTGCAATCAGTAGTTTTGATCATTCTAAAACACTTTTATTATATGGCATTTCTGTCACAAATTAAGTACTGTATAAGTGAGATATTTTAGTAGCTGGTTTGTTAACCAACCAGATCTTGGTATAGTGCATGGATTAGGTTAAGTTGGAGTAGGTTAGGTTAGGTTTTCCTAAATTAATTATATACTCTATATCTAATACATACAGTGCACATATATACTAAACATAAATTAATTACATACACTGTACACGCTTGTCCGAGATGTTCGTAGGAAATGTCAAATTTTCCCCTAAAATCAAAACTTTTTAATTTATAAATTTGTACCAAAAAATTTTAAACAATAGAATCAAATCTACATAACATTTTACATCCATCAAGCATAATTTCAACTTCCAAGTGCTTGGTGGTAACAAGTGAAATTTTACCATTAATACTACATCATCCACAGAACAACTGTGGATAATATGAATCAAATATAAACACAGTACTCTGGTACTAAGTGACTCCACCACCACTACCCAATAGTGGCTCAGTACAAGTTATGAAGGTGTTATTTGACTGTGCTGGCTGGGCAAATATCCAAAGGGTATTTGACCGTTAGCTGCGGAGATTGTCTATGATTTTACTACGATTTTAATGGGATTGTGGACAGGATGGCTGTGGGCATTATTACACTAGTCATTACATAATAACTTAAATGTTAAATGCTTAATAAATATCTCCCTTAATTATCTTCTGATACTCCAAGATGTCCCACTTCTCTTATGGACATATAATGATGTAGGTTGAATTGGGTTAGGTTAGATAAACATTTTTTAGTCTATACCTGATACCTAAACTGTATCATAACTGTTAAACGTTGAGCTGTTGGTTTTCTTAATAAATAGATTTATAATTTAATCATGTTCTATCTTCCTTATCATTAATTTTACGTGTTCCTATCTCTACTTGGTCGATTGTGTTACAATAGTTTAAAGTTATCAATAAAATAATATGTAGTATATTCTGGGGCCAGAAGAACTTTGTTTTATTTTAGAACCCTTCAAAATATTATATTATATTTATAATTTGTTAGTCAAATTGAAACAAATTTATACAGTAAAACCATTGCTAAATATATTGAATAATAATTATTGCCATACAATAATTTGATATATAAGTGAGGGTAAAATAGTGCTATAAGCCATGCCTACCTGTTGCTCCTGCCAGCAGACCAACACACAGCAAGTCTCTTACCTTGTCCAAAATGTCCTCACAACTATTCCAGTCAACCCTCACTTTACGCGGTTAATGTAACCCACAGGGTGCCGTGGAAAGTGAGGAACACATAAAGTGAATAACATAACATATGGGATTAATTGAAATAGAGTCCGGGCCGACCCCCAAACTCCACTTTTTGACGACACACAACTATGTTGTAGTAAAAATATTATCTTAACTTTATGATGGTATGCACAAACAATTAATAATTAAGAGAAATATCAATAATATTAGGTTTTCTAACACTTACATTAATAGAAAAGATGGCTGGGCACACGGGGATAGGCGGTTGGTTCCGAGGCAGAGGGCAGATTATTGGCCCTCACCTGTATCACTTGTATCAATTGTATCACTATCCACCACAGAGGCTTGCAGGGCCTCTTTGTCAAACTCCCCAAAGTCCATATAAGTCCATATCCTCACCATAATTATCACTATCACTGACTTGGGCCGGCTGTGGTGGGTGGCGGGTGAAAAACTGGGTAATGTTTTGATGACTGGGCGACCTTGTGCGCACCCTGCCTGCGCTGCTTCCCGCGTAAATGACCAAATTTACCGCGTAATTAAAGCATTTCATTCTGGCAAGGCACCGTGTAAATGACCAAACGCGTTAACCAAAACCCCGTAAAACCAGACTCAACTGTATATCTTTATATCTTTGGTGTCTTGTACACTGTATCTTTACAATAATTTGGGTATGCTGTGCATTCCTCTTATCAATGATGTCTCACCACCTGAAAGAGTTCCTGGCTAACTTACAAAAAAGCCTTCAGGCTGCCCTATCCCAGCACATCTTCCTTATCCCTTCCCCTTAATATATTGTTTCACCTTTCTCAACTATGGTGTAGACATTCTCCATTTACCCAACACACCTGCCATACCATCTTTACTCTTGGATCCTTCTCACTAGTCCATACCATCTCAGTCAACCCATTCCACAACTGCACAATTTACACCCTTTGCTTTCTCAACCATTCCAAATGCTTCAACATTTCTTACCCCTTCCATTCTGGTAACTTCATATAACTCATCTACTCTATGTGGCTTGAAGTGAAGAACATTCTGCTCCATCCCAAGACCAGGTTTACATTTTCTACTTTAATGATACTTCCCATTCATCCATTGTTCTCAGCCTAGTTTCACTTTCCATCACACTATTCTAAACAATCATCACTTCCAAACAGCTGAAATCTTTATCATTATCCAGTGACTCTCCCCTACACCTACAGTACAGTACAAGTACAGGTGCTCCTCTACTTAAGAATGTTCAACTTACAAACTTTCAGAGACACAAACATCATCACTGAGGGGGGTTACCTGCCACAACAGGTGTTTAATGTGGATGAGACTGGATTATTCTGAAGAAAATTCCAGGTAAAACAAACATTACCTAAGAGGAGAAGAGTGAGCCAGGTTTTAAGGCTGTATTAAAGGGTATAGCTCTACTAAATATACATAATCTTTTAATTTTTTACAATATGTTTGGTATCTACAGGAGTAAAGTTGGACTTACAAACAAGCCTCAAGAACGTAACTTGTTCATCAGTAGAGGAGCAACTGTATTACACTTTTCAGCCTGTGTCAGTAGAGTACTGTACTGTAGTGTGACCCATAGTTTACCCAACTCCCCAACTATGCAGCTTTAGTTGTGTAGCTAGCCACCCCCCCCAGCAACACCAGCCACAAATGCTTTATTATCTTTTTATCTGTTCAAATACTTAATTGAAACTGAAGGATGAGAGAACTGACTGATGTAATCATTTATGCTTTGTTTAATTAACGATTTCTATCAAGTCACAAAAGAAGAAAAATCTACTTAAATTTCATTTGGGTGAAGTCGTTCTATACTTTGGTAGCTATAGCATGTTAAATATATGAGAAAACTATACTATTGGCACTGTACCATATATCTCTATCAGCCTCTGATGTACTATACTCATGATTATTATGATACAGAAGACACTAACACACCTGGTTTATATGTTGGAGTAAGTAAGTAAGTTGCTGACTGAAGACCTTCCATCGCCTCCTCTAAACTCCACAAAACACACTCCATTACATTTCAGTCTGTCAGTCTTCAAGGCGAGAGGACTGGTTGTGAATTCCACTGAAAAACCAACGCTGATATTGCAGCTTGTGTTACATGATATAACCTGGCCAGGTTGTACCACCAGTGTAGTAAAGATCCAGGATTATAAAGGAACTACTGATGGATAATTCATCATCATTTTTTTATGGATGGTTTCCACACTTGTGTGGGTTAGCCGTGATTACCCGATGGGAGCTGTTGGGCAAAATCAAGACACTGTCCCCCCCCCCCCCCCCAACCCACTCACCACCACACATCCAGGGCACCAGCCCATAAAATATGGCAGAGACCAGGGGATGGGTACAGCTCTGGTGACCCATTAGACATGTTACAGCAATGTTTTATGGATGGCTTCTCTCCCTAATGCCAACCCACATGGTGGGAACCGCTGGTAAGGCATGGTCACAACTCCCCAAGATAATCAAACACTACCCGCCTACATTTATATTACCTAAGTACAAGCTCAACGAAAATGAAATAATATTCAATATTAACAGCAAAGATGTACAGTAGACTGCAACAAAAAGTGATAGTTAAAATTATTAGGGATGAAAATATTTACAGTATGTACATAATAACAGGAGACACAGAATGTTCTCATACAAATACTGTATAGTAGCTAAGTAGCTACACAAAATATGATTACCATTAATAAGAAGGAATATCAGCAACTGAGAAGCTACCAATGAGAGGCTGCAACTAAGGTGTCTTCTGAGTGGGTGTCAGTGAGGGAGAGGGTCACACTCATTGTACTGCGCACATCATTGTCATTCCAAAAAAAAAACTTTAATTCATATTACGCTACAAAACATTCAAATCCACCGCGCTTGTAGAATCTCAGAGAACGGGAACATTGATAAAGGGTAACTCACCTACTCAATGTTGCTGAATCATGTGTCGTATTGTACCCAGGTACAGTTATAGAATATTAATTGTATGTATTCATAGCATTAAGGAGAACTCCGGGTATCCATAAGATGATTGGAAAAGTCCAATTGAACCGGACTAGTGTACTGTAGGACTAGGTGTGGATCATGGTTTGAAGGTCATACTATTTACGTCTGTGAATGTGTAGCGAACATAACTTCCACAAATATCATATGAAAATACATGAGAACAATGATATGGAAAAAGGATAAATGTATCAGAACTATGTGAGGTGTTGGAAGTGACCCAGAAACTATACCTGAAAGGAAATATCTTGTATACATCGGTGTGAACTTAATACATGTATAGTGATCAGAGAATCTTATGTCTGTGTTCAAATAGTGCAATGTGTAAGAGGAGGATCCCTAATTACAGTTTTAAGTGAAATGGATGTACCCACGCCATGAACATTCGGCTTTTGTTTCAAGGTAGCGTCCTTTGTACCCGCCTCAAGTGTGCTGCGTTGATATTATAACCCAATGAATTTACCCACGAACTAGCAAACCAGAACCTTACCTTAGTGTGTAATTTAGGATTAAAATATGTGTTTATAAGGCATGAGGTTACAATATACAGGAAGGTGTTCATGTGAGAACCGTAAGAAATAAAATTAAAAATTAAAGATTGGAAACTGTAGGCCTACGCGGTGATGAGCGGCGGGGCACTGCCCTCAGTGTCCTCTGTTCTACTGTCACCTCAGGTCTGTGTCCTCTATCGGGCTACATCCCGCCCTGTAAAAAAGGCTTATATTGCAGTTATTACAGTTTAAAGCTTTGCCTGATGCATAAGTGAAATAGTAATGTGTTAGGGTGTGGGATAACCGCCCATCAGGCATTATTTCTCAGTGTCCTACATTCTATCCTCACCTCAGGTCCCATGCGGTCGGAGTGCCTTGCTGGGTGGCGGCCATTATCCCTGTGAGCGTCCCACCAGGTGGTGACTACTCCCAGCTATGCCAATCCACTGTGAACCTGTGGATTCCCAGCACACCACTCCAAATGAGTAGGAACAAATAAGGAAACGTGTGAGAAACTCCGCGGTCGTCACTTGGAGCGACCTATAATACCAGGAGTAGAAATAGTACTGGTATGTCTCTTGGTGTAGCCCTCGTCTCTACCCACCGAGGGCGGTGTGCAAACGAGGTGCCTGATATGTATACCTAGAAATTACAAGGAGTCCCATACTTGCAGGTGTGGAGTGTCACAGGTGTGTTCAGATGTTGCTACAGGGAGGTGAGATGGTGTTACTATGTATGATGACCTAAGGTGCTATATTCCATACAGGTGGAGCAGTCCGAAGTGTTGAGTGATATTGTAAGCAGGGTAACGAAAATCATCGTTGTTCTTCTGAGGAAGGCCAGCTCAATTGTATTTTTTGTTACCATATATTTTATCAGGAATAAATTAGTTAAGACATGTTATGGTTTCACCCTTCTTTCCCCTTATCGATTTGGTCAATGACAAACCTAACCCAATGCTTGGTCCACTCTGCACGCTACCTGACGAGCTACATAGTGTCCAGAGGGGTCTGGTTGCAGCGACCCTTAGAAATTAAGACTAGAGTTAAGTATTTCTCCTTAGAATTAGTGACCCCAGATCTGGCAGTACTGTCATAACATAGTGATACAGTACTGTACTAACATTGATAATTATATCTTGTATATATACATCATTGAGGAAAATTATGCCTCACAGGCAAAGGTTGTACAAGCACCATGAGAGCTCTATTTTAACCACGGCCTCTTTGATAAGCTCATCAAACACTTTGTGATGTATTCAAAAGATTTTAAAATTCACCCTCGTCTCACTGTTGGTCTGAAATTCTGCCATTTGGAGAAAAATTTAGCCGCACCTTAGGCTCTATTACAAGGCAACAGTACGGGACTAACTTGTCAAGTCAAGTCTTGGGTCAGTTGCCTCATGCAAATATACCAAACCTAATCAGACTTCACATGGCCTGCCCATTTTCCCACAACCTTACCTGACCTAATAAGAGTGACAGAGTTAATCCCTGATCATAATCTATGGTCCCGACTTAATAACACATTAACTACTGCAGTACTCTCATGTTCTCTCTTTACACCTGGCCTAAGAAAAATTATCTGTGACCAATGTAAAGGACCTTTTATGATGAAGCTTGGGAAGTCTTGGTGTAAACCTTGGGATATGAATCAACGGCTATACGGTACATTTACCCGTCTCTGTTGTGTAGTCCTTCGGCTCCCTGCCGTCACGTGTGGCCACCTCATCGCTCGCTACACCCACACCACCACCAACACCCACAAAGGCTTCACCACTCTCACCATGCATCACAACCTGCAACAGTAAACATGTCATTCATTACCTAAAACTTACTATATGTTCTACATAAGAACAATAAGATTAACGCTCATGTTGATGATCTTCATACATTTTCGTTCACTCTTCAAAAGCTTTTCCCTCATGCTACACCCCCACCCACCCTACTATTACTACTTTGCTGTCACTCGGAATCGAGTATGACGATCATCCAGCTATGATACAGTGATATGAGTTGTTAGGAATGTCACCTTCGTTGGCGAGTTCTGAGGTGACGAAAGAGGCCGATACGGGACTGGCAGGGTGGTTTACAGATGTTGCACATGTTAGGGACTACATCTAGTGCGGGAGGGGCAGTGGCAATATCTTTCCAGCGTTGGTGCTTGACTGCTTCTGTTTGCAATCGTGCTAACTCAAAGTACTGTACTGTATTGATACCTTCTCATGTGGTGTTCCTCCAAGCGTTATGGTGTGAGGTAATCGTCTCCCAGGTGAGGGGGTCAATTTGGCACTTTTTCAGGTTTGTCTTAAGACTATCCTTATACCTTTTCAGTTACCCACTGGCGTTACGTTTACTATTCGTTAGATGACTGTAAAGTAACTGTTTTGGCAGTCTACTGTCATCCATGTTGATAGCATGGCCAGTCCTATGTAGTTGTTCATGAATGCTGGCATTTGTTCTCTTGTCTTCCCAGCAAACTCTGTGGATAGAATGTAGACTACTTTGGTGAAAGCTTTCAAGTGCCTTGAGGTGCCTCCTGAATGTGACCAGTGTCTCACTGCCATATAGCAGGGCGGGGAGGACCACTGCTCGATATACATGCAGCTTTGTAGATCATTTCAGCTCCCTACAGCTGAAGACACGGGTACGGAGTCTGCCAAAGGCTTGAGATGCACATGTGATTCGATGTTGAATCTTTTCATCGATATCTGCGGTGGTGGACAGGTGAGGGCCGAGATACTGAAAGTGGGTAACATTATAGATATAAAGAGTAGTACCATTAAGCTGCATGGATGGTGACATGTACACACATGACCTCGACTGTAAACATTAATTTGTATGTTCACTGTATGTTCCTTTTCCTTTCTCTAATGAAGGCTTTTGTTAACTCCCCCCATGTCTTTGTACGTTATAAGTCATTTATGTTCAATGTAATTTTTCAGCCTTCGGGCTGCAGAGTTTTTTCAATAAACTGTTAATTATTATTATGTTTATTATTTTACACACACACACACGAGGTAAAGAAAGTGCTTGGGTATTTCTTATTACAGAAAACCTCCGGGAGATTTTGGGAAGGGGGAATAATGGTGAAATAATTATGATCATCAGAATTATACAGTATACTGTATACAATGCTGTTGTAGTGGATACTCTCCCCTACAACTGCCACTGCCATTAGTCACTGATCAGCCGATCCCACGGCGATGTTTCTCTGACAAGCCTAGCCGTCTAGACTCGCAGGGGGTTGGCCACCAGCGACGCTTACTTCCAGTGGACGTGTATATAAGCTCACAGCCTCGCCATGAAAAGGATTCTACTGAACGCTGTCAAACAGATAAGACCTCCTCTTATCAAGCTCATCACCACACAGCAACTCCCTAGTACTGCACTGTATATGTATACAGAAAACGCCATAGCTGAGTTTCCCTTCTCACCTCCATCCTAGTGCGAGCCAACATCACGTTTACCCCACACTGTAATTGCATTTTGGGGGGGGGGGGGGGGGGGTTAATTCTAAGTACAAGGTCGATAAAGAACATAATCACTGACCTAAACTAAACTATTGTAGACATACAGTAGTTTGGCTGTTATAATAGTTTCTTTACCCCCCTCCCCGCCCTCTCTATACCAATTTCCAATAAGTTATAGCTATAAAAACAAAAGATACTAGAAGTAAGTAAGAAAGAATGTGTGTGTTTGATGCTAAGTAAAGATAATTGTAATACGATATATATTTTATTTCTAAAACTCAAACGTTCCAGTATAAAGTGAGGATCATATACAGTACTGTACTGTAATACAGTACAAACTATAAATAAGAATCACTTACCTAACTTAACTACACACAAGTACTGTACTGTGTTATGTTCAATACACAAGCCATCACTTTACAACAATGAAGGAGGTATCACCACTAAGTAATGAATAGACTCATTGTAAAACAAATAAACAAAGGCAACATAACCACCAAGTGATGTGTAGAGCCCTAGTTAAGAAATGGTTTAACATTCTAAAGACCTTCCCACTGCCAACAAATAGCCTCATCACTAGTCAACACTCGCTCTCTCTCATACTTGTTGCTTCCTTGACCCCCCCTACCCCCCTCCACGTTAATATCACCTTACATTTTGGTCATATCAGAAAGTCAATTGTGAAAATGACAAAAATGGTACTTCTTATAACAAATACTAATTCAATACATGTGCTAACCACATAGCTAGTCAATACTACCTCATATTACCACATTGCTAGCAAATACTACCTATTACCATAAAGCTAGCCAATACTACCACATACCTAGTCAATACTCCCACATACTAACCACTACCTCATATTACCACAAAGCCAGTTAATACTACCTCATATTACCACATAGCTAGTCAATGCTACCACTTACTAGCCAACACAACCACATACATACAGTCAGTCCCACTATGACGACACAGTGCCAACACAGGAGTTAACCAATTTAATATTAATGTCGTTAGAGATCGTGTCGTATGCGTATCAGCAACATTGTTTTCCGTCTATTATTCTCTTGTGGGTAAACATTTATAGATGCAAATGGTGATCGTCGTTCCTCCGCCTCACAACCTGTTGCCAGTCACCTGGAGTGGGCGTACCTTGTGAGCACACATTAGCCCTCCACACTCCCTTGTCCACATGAGCTATTGTAACTCACTACAGTATCATCATTCTTACGTGAAAAATCTTTCACCATTCTGAGATACAGACAAGATACGTCTCGAGTGCGCCTTCCAACAAACCTTAATTCCATCGACATGATCTTGTATGGTGCAACAGCGGAGAAATAATCCTTTATCACTTTCATCACACCACCTTCACAATAAACTGCCCAGACAGGTAGAATCAACTGGTGCCCTAGTGAAAGGTTTCTCTCGTGTCTCAGCTGACATAGTTGCTGCCAGGGCTGACGAGGATACTGTCATACTGCACTGCTGAAATCTCCCTTTGTAGTGTCGTGACCATAATAATTGGGCAGCCGTATGCTTAACCTCGATGTCAATTGGTACGGCAGCCTAATGCGCATGCGTGGCGGGCAGACTACACAATGATAATTACCAAGATGACCTTCTTTCTGACTAAACTATCCAAACCTAACCTAACCTAACCTGCCCCAATACAGTACAACAAAAACATGTGATCGTCTAGCTGTTGTGTGTTTTCCATGCTGTACGGACGATAGAGAATAAATACATCATTCTATGATTTATAATCTAAAACATATCTGACAAACTACAGACAGTCTCTGTCAGCTTTGAGTGGTCGAAGAAATGGCTGTTACGATTCAATACCACAACGTGTAAGAGCATGCACCTAGATCATACCAACAGTAAGGAGGCATATCACAAGTCCCAACTGGATGAAGAAACAGTTCTCGGGCCATTGTGAGAAGGTGAAGTTTTGGCAGAAGATGGGATAAATGCACTCATACCACCCTGTATAACCCCAGTGATACTGTCAGCACATACCAAAGCGTCCCGAGTGGAAAAGCAACATTCATCCCAAGGAAAGTCAGAGAAGAATTCTCGCAAGGATTGCCAGTTTGCCCTCTGATCGTGCCATAGTTGGCATTTAGAGGGGGGTGGGGGATGTGGTCGTACCCAGTCTGATTTAATAGAAATAAGATTGTGATGAGAAGACCCTAAGGGAGCAGAAATTGAGCATGAATAGTGAGAGGGGTAAAACAAATATCAAGAATGTTAGTAAGTTGATCGTGTCAATCAGGAACACGTGTAAGGTGTTTAATTATTTGTTCCAGATTATTAAGTAAGGAAAAAGAGAGAGCCTCAGCTCCACCTGGGTCATCCCTTGCAGAGCCAAGCAACTCTCTGTGATGTACATTGAAATCCCCTAGGTAGAGGATTTCGGTGTTGGGGTGTGTGGATAGCAACGACTCATGGCAAGAAGTGAGATAGTCAAAGTTCTAAATAGTTGGTAGAGTTGGGGGAACACTATAGGAAACAAAGAAAAATAGTCATGGTTGGTAAGAGATATTTAGAGCCAGATGACATCATAAAGAGAAGATTCAAGATCCGTGAGTCGAGCTATAGGTGTATGTGTGTTGCAGTAGGCCTATACACCTCCCTTAGAACGGAAAGAGGTATAAAGGTTGTAGTTGGAGACTTGAAAAGGCTTGGCAGTTACTGCATTTTTTAATGTATTATATATGATGTTTAGTGTTTATTAAAGCAGTTTTGGAAAAGTTTATGGGTATTTCAGTACTTCTTGGCTACTGGAATCAAACAAATTATTTCCATTTAAATCAATTAAAATATAATTCGTGATTTGACAATTCACAATGCATTCTGGTATTTAACCCATGAAATATTGAAACTCCACTGTAACTCTTGGAACAATCTACCAGAGAGTGTTGAGATGGCACCGAGTGTGAGCTCTTTCAAGACAAGACTTGACCAACACTGGAGCGGGTTCAGGTACATTCAGGAGCCGGTGCATGCCCAGTATTTGCCAACAGTGCGTGACAGAGACGTGACCGATTGCCTGGGCGGCTAGCGAGCCGACCTTTTGGTGAAGAAGATAAAAGAAAAGGAAAAGTAATCAGAGACGTGACCGATTGCCCAAGCAGCTAACAAGCCGATCAGTAGCGAAGAGGATAAAGTAAAAGAAAAGAAGGCAAATCCAAAAGTGTTCTGGAAGTATGTACAGACAGAAACAAGAACAAAAGCTAGAATTGCAGATCTTTACAAGGATGAGAAAAAAGTACAAAAGACTGTGAATGATCAAGAAAAGGCAGATGTACTCTCAGAGCAATTGTCACAAGTTTTAATCAAGGAACCAGATAGGGGGATACCAACAGCCAACAAGAAAGACGTGCCAGCTTTTCAACACCTGGAGATAACCGAGGGCAAAATAAGAAAGGTGATTCAAAAATTGAAAAGACAGAAGTCTCCCGGTCCAGATGGGTTACATCCAAGAGTCATTAAGGAGATGATGGAGGAACTACTTCAGCCTCTGAGGATCTTCTTAGAAAGCTCTTTTCAAGAAGGAAATATACCCGAGGACTGGCATATTGCATATATCACAGCTATCTATAAGAAGGGAAGTAAAAGTGAACCAGGAAACTACAGGCCAGTCAGTCTAACTATTGTAATCTGTAAATTATTGGAGCCAATATTACGGGAAGAGATGATATCCCATGTGAAAAAATATGGATTGTTTGGTAATAAACAGTTTGGCTTCATTTCCGGCAGGTCAACAGTCCTACAGTTGATTCGGGTACTAGACAGGTGGTCGGAAATTATCGGTGACAGTCAGGCTGTGGACATAGTGTATTGTGACTTCATGAAGGCTTTTGATAGAGTACCCCACAAAAGACTATTAGAAAAAGTATCTAGTTATCGCATTGATGGAAAATATCTTGATTGGGTAAGGAATTTTTTAACTAAGAGAAAACAGAGAGTTGTGATAAATGGAGAAGTATCTGACTGGAGAGAGGTCACTAGTGGGGTCCCTCAGGGTTCTGTCCTCGGCCCCCTGCTGTTTGTCCTTTTTATCAATGACCTGCCTGAGGCAATTACACACGACAGTGAGGTATATCTATATGCGGACTACACAAAGATTTTTAAGAAAATAGAACGAGATGAGTATTGTTACACGCTGCAGGAGGAGCTGGATGGGATCTGGGGTTGGACTGAGAAGTGGATGCTGAAATTTCATCCAGAAAAAAGTAAATACATGAGGATAGGAAGAACAAAAGTTGCTGACCAGGGATATCATATGTACACCACGATCAAGATGACCACTGTAGAGAAGGATATAGGGGTAGTCATCGATGATAAGCTGACGTTCTCTGACCATCTAGCTGAGAAAATCAACAAGGCTAATAAAATAGTGGGCATTATTAGAAGAACTTTTGTTCACCTGGATGCACCTATATTCAAGGCTCTGTACACTGCTCTGGTTAGGCCACACCTTGAGTATGCTAATCAAATTTGGTGTCCATATCTCATTAAGGATATTGAAGCAGTAGAGAATGTACAGAGGAGGGCTACCAAACTAGTACCACATATCAAGGATTTATCTTATGAGGAAAGACTAAGGAAATTACAGTTACCGACACTGGCGTACAGAAGACCTCATGGACACAGTGTGGCTGGCACTACCCACACAAAAGTAAGGCTAAATCTCACAAGGTTGTTAATGGCTTACCTGAAGTTTGAAGCAAAATTAGATAAATACTGGAATAATCAAGAACAAGTATATAATTATAGGACACAAATATGAGCCACACGCAGCCAGTAGAGCAGAGGCTATTGAGCCGGAGTCACAGCCTCTTCCACAAGATCATCTGTGAGTATAAGGTCTAAGGTTGTTAGTCCTACATTGAGGAATTATTATACTCACAGTAATCTTTATGGGCCGTCTACTGCACAGGTGTTAGACAATAGTCCTACATTGAGGAATTATTATACTCACAGTAGTCTTTATGGGCCGTCTACTGCACAGGTGTTAGACAAAGGCTTTGTTGTGATGCTGACGTCAGTAATACAATGTTGCCAGAAGCGACTATCAAATAAAATTATTTATATTTTACCCTTAATATAAATTAACCCTCACAATATAATAAATCTAATATAAGTTTAATTTAATTATCTCTATACTAATATTGATTATATCTAACTTAATTGGTTTATTTTTATTTGAATATATTTTGATATGTTCGTGGTATTATTTTAAACATTCATTATATATAAGATACAAGCGTATCGTACATCTTGGCATTATTGTTATACTTAAATAACTTATCATACTATATATTTCCCCAAATTTCTTTATTTTATATATTTGTTCCTTCCTTTCCGTCTCTATTTATTACGCTTCATTCTTGTTTCATATTCCTTTTGTTCCTTATCTCATGTCTTATGCCATATACTGACAAAACAAGCCTCAGGGGTGAGTACAGACTAAAATAGAAGTGCAGAACAAGTTATATATATACAGAGGAGGGTGAGAACAAGTCCACAGAGGTCAAGTATAGGTAATGACCCTACTAATCTTTACAAAAGCACCTCAGCGGTCGGTAGTCAGGTCAGAAGGAAAACTGACCCAACCTTCTCACCTGGTTACAAATCTTCTTAATTACAAAATTGTCCAATTTGTACATACCGTTACTCAAATTCATGTTAACGGATTCGGTATGTTTAATGAGACTAGATTCTATAATGTTCCTACATGTCACTAAAGCAGATAAAGCCAACACAGTAGTGATTTTAAACAAAGATGAATGACCTTTTATGTGATGCTGAAACATATTCTAAGCTCATAAATAATCCTCTCAACACAGTTAACACCCAGTTCAACAAAAACGGTGGTTCCCCTTTTGTAGCCGCCAGGTACCATTTGGCTGATTGGGAACCAGCGTTGAATGCGTGAAGGAAGCTCTTTTGGATGTGGAGCTTGCTAGTCTTTCTGAGGTGATTCTTGATCTGTTGCACGCTTGCTGGAACTTGAATGTGAACGCTACTAGAACGGGTGGCTGCCTTGGCTGCTTCGTCTGCCACGTCGTTTCCCCCGATCCCTACATGACTGGGAATCCAGTGTAAGACGACTGGACGGTTTTGTCTTTGGAATTCCTGTAGCTGTGCGAGGATCGAGGTTATGATGTGGACGTTGTCTCTTGGTTGACTGTGTTGCAGCGCCTGCATGGCCGATTTCGAATCTGAGTGAATTATGATGGACTTGTTGTGTTGTGTTGCAGCGTGTTGTAGGGCTTTTGAGATTGCTACCAGCTCTGTTTGTAGGGTGGAGCAGTCATTAGAAAGTCTCCATCGGAGGGTCTGACCTTGGGTGTTGAAGGCCGCTCCGGTTATATGATGTTTTGGATCCACCGAGCCGTCTGTGAAGTATGATGCTGCATCAGCCGGTGTCTCGGTGGCTATGGCTTCCAGAGTTATTTTTTGAGGTCCTCCTTCTGGAGGTTGGCTTTGCTATCACCTAGGTCGGTTATTTTGAATGTGGCTGGTGGAGGAACTACGTAATCATTGTCTCGTGTGTCTTGGTTGTTCTTGAGTGCTTCTGCTTGCAGGTGTCGGATGACCTCGCTTGCCTCGTGCAACCAGGTGGCCCCTCGCTCTCTGTGGTCGAGGTGGAGGGAGGCACTGATTTGCGTTTTGGCAGCTGTGGGCTTATCTGATCTACAGATTTTGGCGAGGAAACCGGCTGTCACCTGCTTGACTCGTACTGCCAGGGGTGGTAGTTCAGTTTCCATTTGCAAATTGCAAATTCTGGTCCACATTGGTGCTCCGAGCATGGTCCTGAGAGCATTATTTTGGATAACTTCTAGCTTAGCTATCTGGTCTTCTCTCAGTCCAATGAGTGCTGGAGCACTCTAATCTACCAGCGATCTGATGGCGGCCGTGTAGTAGGCTTTGAGGATATGAAGGTTTTCTCCTGCGGTTGTGCTGGTGAGCGACCTCATTATAGTGTGTCTGCTCTTTGTCCTGTGCCTGAGATACTCGAGTTGGGGCTTGAAAGTGAGTTTCTGGTCAAACCAGATTCAAAGACACTGGTGGGTGTTGGTCCAGACTACTGGCGTGTTTTGTATGGAGAGCATCTTGTCTGGTGTGTGTGCAGATGGCCATCGCTTTCGACTTGGCTGGATTTATCTTGAGTCCAAGTCTGTTGCACTCCTCTTCCCTAAGTTGAAGTGCGTGTTGCGTGTTGGGTAGTCTGTTTGATCCTCTTACTATAAGCTGCAAGCCGTCTGCATAGCATAGGAGCTTGGCTGTTTGTCTGAAAGGAAGTTTGACAAGATTTTCCATCAGGACATTGAACAGCATTGGACTGAGGATGCCTCCTTGTGGGGTTCCGTTTTCATGGACCCTGTAGCTTGAGGTTACTCCCTGAAAGCGTACTCTTGCTTCTCTCTGGTGGTTCCGGTTGGAGCTCCTGGAGCAGCCAGACCGGAATGGGATTAGAGGTGGTCCCACCTGCAGATTGGAAGGATACTGCAGGTTGCAAGTGTGAGCGGACCCCCGATCAGTGGACGCTTACCACCAACCCCCACTCTTGGACGTGGTCAGTTTCGGAGTGGCGCGCCCCCCGAACTGGGGTCCGCACTTGCTGGGAGAGGATGCTTTCTAAGCTATCTGGGTGGTGGGTATCGTGTGATGACCCGGAGTAGGTGGTGAATGTGGTCTGTATGGGCCTTTCGGGTTAGAGTGGCCGCTGGTGTTGTGTGTGTTTCTTGGGAGATTTGAGTTCTGTTTCGGAGGCTTTGTGTGACCTCGCAGTCGAGGAGATAGTGTTCAAGTGGGTTGGCTGCTGGCTCCTGACAGTAGGTGCAATCCATGACGTCATTTCCGATCATCTGCCAGGAGCACTTGTACCCTAGTCGTAGTCGATGAAGGCTGACTTGGGTGAGCAATAATTTGAATAAATATTTTTCAACAGTTTTCACCACCGAAAATTTAAACATGATACCCGAGGCACCGACTCTATTCAAAGATAGTGAAGAAAACAAATTAAGTGAGATAGTAGTGACTAGTAACGATGTTAGTAAGCAAATAGACAAACTAAAGCCTAATAAGTTACCTGGTCCCGATGCGATATTTTCCAGAGTATTAAAGGAATGTAAGGAAGAGCTTAGTATGCCCTTAGCAAAGTTGTTTAACATGTCATTAAAAACAAGTGTAGTACCAGAATCCTGGAGGATAGCGAATGTAATACCGATTTTCAAGAAGGGGGATAGATCACAATCCTCTAACTACCGCCCAATCAGTCTAACATCAATGGTAGGCAAATTACTGGAAGTAATCATTTCAAACTCTATTCGAAATCACCTGGAGAAGCACCGATTGATCAATGATTCCCAGCATGGCTTCACAAGCGGACGTTCTTGCCTAACTAATCTATTAACATTCTTTTCATCAGTTTTCGAATCGGTGGGCGAGGGGCACAATTATGATGTGGTATATCTCGACTTTAGCAAAGCCTTCGACAGAGTCACCCACGAAAGACTAATTAGAAAGGTAGAAGCTCATGGCATCAAAGGTGACATCCTTAAATGGATTAGGGCGTGGTTACAGGACAGGAAACAGCGAGTGAGCATTAACGGCACTAAGTCCCATTGGAGCAACGTCACAAGTGGAGTTCCTCAAGGCTCAGTACTAGGACCATTATTATTTATTATACACATAAACGACATAGATATCGGCATTGACAGCAACATAAGTAAATTTGCTGATGACACTAAAATAGGACGTGTTATCAAATCTGACGAGGACTCGGCAAAACTACAGGAAGATCTAAACAAATTTTTCGAATTGTCTGAAAAATGGCAGATGAAATTCAACGTCGACAAATGTAAAGTACTCAGTATAGGAGATGTAAACAGGGAAACCAGATACCAGATGAACAACGATGCCATAGAGAAATTCGACTGCGAGAGAGATTTAGGAGTAATGATAAGTAGGAACCTTAAGCCAAGTAAACAATGTGTTTTTGCTCGTAACAAGGCTAATAAAGTACTTGGGTTCATACAAAGGAGTGTTAGTTACAAGACTAGCGAGGTCATCCTAAAACTGTATCTTGTTCTTGTGAGACCACACCTGGATTACGCAGTTCAGTTCTGGTCACCGTTTTACAGAATGGATATAGAATCCTTGGAAAGAATTCAGAGGAGAATGACAAGACTAATCCCGGGCATTAGGAACCTTGAGTATAGAGACAGGTTAAAGCATCTTAATTTGCACTCCCTTGAGAGACGTAGAGCGAGGGGCCACCTGATAGAGGTGTATAAGTGGAAGGCAGGGCTAAACAAAGGGGACATTACAAAGGTACTCAAACTATCCAACCAGGAGCGAACTCGTAACAATGGTTTTAAATTTGACAAATTTAGATTTAGGCGTGACATAGGTAAACACTGGTTTGGAAACAGTAGTGGATGAATGGAACAAGTTACCAAATATCATCATTAACTCGAATACGCTGAATTGCTTCAAACAGAGGTTGGATGCTCATATGAGCAATGGGGGTTGGGTGTAAACGGGACTGCCCAGTATGGGCCAATAGGCCCGCTGCAGTTTCCTCCATTCTTATGTTCTTATGTGGGACAACCTGAAGCTGGGAGTAATCTCCCACGCCGAAATTGCCTACGTGGACCAAGTAGAGCTGAGTGAGCTCCTCAAGGGGCAACTCCAAGTTGTGAAGAAGCTGTCCGAAACCACTGCCCTCATCGGACACCATACAACCTTACGCAAGGAGACTCAACTGGCGTGGGTAACTGTGCCAGTCAAGCCCTACTGCAGACCGAAACGCTGTTACAAATGCCAGCACTACGGACACACTGTCAACAAGTGTGAGGCGCAGGAGGACACCTGCTCCCTGTGCGTCAGCCCCGGACACCGCTACTCGGTCTGCCCCAACACAGTAAAAAAATGCACTGCCTGTGGCGGCCCACACTCCTCCGCCGATCGGACCTGCCCGAAATGGAAGGAGGAATGCAGGATCGCCAAGGCGCGACACGACAAGAAACTGAGCTACAAAGAGGCTCTCCTTGCTGTACGCTCCCAAGACAAGAAAAAACCAGCAGAAAAGAAAAACCAAGTAAAAAAAACTCAAGAAAAGACACCCACCACACAGAATCAAGAACACCACGAGGGGCAGGATGCAAATGCATTACGGGAGCATCTAAATAAACTGCAGGGGTGGTCTGAAAAATGGCAAATGAAATTCAACACCAGCAAGTGCAGCGTACTTAATATTGGAAGAACAAATACTGTCAATGTATACAGCCTTAACAACATCAACCTAGAGAAGTCAACTTGTGAAAGAGACCTAGGGGTACTTGTAAGCCCGGACCTACGACCTAGAAAACAGTGCGTTAATGTTCGAAATAAGACAGAGTATTGGGTTTTATATCTAGAAGTGTAAGTAACAAGAGTGCAGAGGTCTTATTGCAACTATATCTTGTGCTAGTCAAGCCGCACCTCGATTATGCGGTTCAGTTCTGGTGCCCCTATTATAGAATGGATATAAATTCACTAGAGTCGGTGCAGTGGAGAATGACAAAAATGATTCCGGGACTTAGAAACCTTCCATATCAGGATAGGTTAAAGAAACTTAACTTGCATTCCCTAGAAAGACGAAGAGTGCGGGGAGCTATGATAGAAGTATTTAAGTGGGTGAAAGGAATCAATAAAGGGGATATAGATAAAGTTCTTATAATATCCGAGCAGGATAGGACTCGGAGCAACGGATTCAAGTTGGATAAGTTTAGGTTTAGGAGGGAGATAGGAAGAAACTGGTTCACAAATAGGGTAGTGGACGAGTGGAACAAGCTTAGCAACTTTGTAGTAAATGCGGGAACTCTGGAAAGTTTCAAAAGGAGGCTAGATAGATTCATGGATGATAGAGAGTGGTAGTAACTCTCGACAGGAGCTGCCATGCACAGGCCAACCGGTCTATTGCAGACTCCTTATTTTCTTATGTTCTTAATATACATCATTCTCAGTATGGGTACCCCAGCACCTTTACCACAACATGCTAGAGCCTTCAAGGGCTGTAATCTTGCTCGACATTGAGTGAGGACATGATATATTTCTGCCTCTTTACTTTCACAAGTAAAGCCAATATACATTCCTATATATTTATACTTTGACACTTTCTCGACAATTTTTCTATTTAGAACAACGGATTCAGTTCCTCTTCCTTTACATTCACACTTGGTTTTTTCTTCATTGAAAAAGAACATTAAATTATTTAATGCAATCTGCAAATTTTTGACAGTTTCCTTGAAATAAGATGTCATCTGCATAAATGATGGTTACAACTCCTTTAGGATATTTGTGTGAGGCTATCTTGTTCACTAACACATTAAATAATATTGGACTCAATACTCCCCCGTGCCTAGTTCAAGTGCTCTTTCCTCAGACAAACATCCCTGATACCATACACAGATTCTCCTTCCATGCAAGTAGTCACCTATCCAGTGTAACAACTTTCCTGATACCCCTAGAGCAGCCAGTTCATTCATAACTACACTGTATTGTTGGTTGGTCTTTCAAATTGAAGTCAGTTTTACGTTACAACAAACAGTTACAATAACCTTTATTCAGTATAAGCTACATGTATCATCAAGATCATAGAAAACAATATTATTGGTATCATAATTATTGTATCAGTTATGTTAATCAGTATTATTGTTGTATTTACTAAAGTGATAATTATCATAGTTGCTATATCATAAATAGTATTCATACAATATTAGTGACTTTTATAACTAGTATTATAAAGTTTTCAAAATACACCAAATGATCTCTGGGATATTAATAACAAAATGGACACTTTTTTTTATTTTTTTGTTTGTACAAGAAAAAAGTTTACTAAAAGTGAGAGCATGACACGTTAACAAACACTTGGAAACATTTCCTAAAGTCTAAAATAATATAAACCTAAAAAAGGGGAGATAAAATTTATTAAAATCGAATTACTTGGATATTATTTGATAACAAGTTAAAAAAAATAATTATTAAAAAGCACAAATACTAAGTGTCGAGCAAGTGTTCCATATAACACTTCTGATAGTAAATTATATATAAGCAGGACAATAAGTATATTTGCATCCAAACAGGAATATACAGTAGTCGACTGATGAAAATTACAGTGGAGGATGTCCCGCAGTTAGTCAAGAACTGTATTGTTTTTTTCGTCTTGTCCACATTCCCTTATTATAGTTTTGAAACAGTGCTATATCAATGGGGATATAATTAAATAAATAAATATCCTTCCAATGTAATGTTCTATGCTGTGGCCAAGAATAAATCCCGAGTACTGTACCTGGATTACGGGACTAGCCAATTACATAATTATATTAATTCTTACGTTTAAACAAATGCAGTAATAAATAACAGGGACACACAAAACAGTGCTTACTTGCTTCTAACAATAATGACCATTAATAAACACTTTCTGAAGTTTCTCAATCTTCAACACCGTAAGTCTACAGCGTGTTACTATTATTGTCCTTCAGCCAAATTATGTGCATTTCCTCACGCACAGACGCCAATAGAAAGGATCAAGAACAAACAAAAACAAATATTTCCTGGTGCAGCACAAGGCCAAGCCTCTTTCGTAAACATCTATACAGTCAAAATTTAGGTGTTCTTAGTCCACAGAAAAGTCCTAGATATTCGGCCAAATACTATACGTATTCTGTACTGTACTAATCACCTGTCCCTTCCCATCACCCCCGAATGGATATATTAGGTGCAACAGCTGCCCATCAGGCCTTGTCTATACAGTCGAGTACAGCTCGAGTACTTTAAAAGCCATGTCACCGCCATCTTATTCAAGACTGTCCGTTTGGATTAGTTCTTCGCTGACTATGGGTAAAAAAGTATTCGAGTCAACCGGTTAAAGACGCGGTCAGCTAAAGATTTTCAGCAAATATTCTCAATTTTTTGATTATGCTTCCTCCAAGTGATTTCTGGTGAATCTAAATCCGATAGACATGAACTATAAAGGGATCCAGGTCCAGTCAGACAAGAGTTGACCGTATCTTCACGATCGGAGGTGTTCTATATGAACCTACTTCCCAATTTTACCGTTTTAGATGGAACCTTCACTCATATACCACCAATAAACATATCACAAAGAATCCCAACCATAGCATACCATATCATCTGAATTCGATTCATTTACAAATTTTGACAACAAATTGAACGTGAACCAGTTTTGAGACGAACCAGAGTAAAAAGAAAGTAAACATAAATAGTAAGAAACTTTGGGCAAACTTCAAGGAGTATATGTTATTAATTTCTGCACAATCACGACCAACTTAACGAGACTAATTACACATTACGACTAAAGCTTCTGTAGGCCGTTAAATTGACGGACAAAATGGATTCTTTTTTGTATATTTCCTTATGCACTGTCTAGGTTGTTTAATCCAATATGCAAATATTTGCAGAAACCAAAGTTCAATGAATTGCTTGAAATGCCACAAAAAAGGACTTTCTTAAAAGTGAGAACTGAAAATGCTATTTACCCGAAAAAAAAATGCAGTTATATACAAACTTCGGTCAAGAGCTTGCCACAAGCAAATACATTTGGACAAAATTCCTTCCATTAATTAATTTTTCCTCATTGCTAGAAGAAAGAGAACTCCAATTCGTACAATTTCAAGTGTAAGATTTGAAACACATTGAAGGTGACAAATAACCAAGGATATAAATACTAGTTGACAACTTATTTTAAGTTAAAACAATGGGCAGGAGCCATCTGTACCGTATAGGAAAAATATATAAAAAATGATAACCACCCAAACAAACACATGAGGAGGGTCCACCAGTCCCTTCTGCTGTAAACTAATGGAAATAAAACACTTCTAGTTACCTCAGACTTGTTGCTAAGCCAAAGCCATATTTACAAAAGGCATCCGTGACGAAACCTAAAGTGTTAAGGATGGTGGCATGTCCCTGAATGTTTCACGAATGATTTAAAGAAGCCCAACTTGGCCACACAAGATCTACTTCCCAACAGATTCTGCAGTAAATCAGCAGGCCAGGGGATAGCCAGTCTTGGGTCTAATCTCGATGGCGTTTGGTTAAGTACTGAAAGGTGCTTATGTTCTTAACAAGCTGGCGTAGTGTAAGGTGCACAATAATCAAACAGTACTATATCAGAATTTCCCTTAGTAGAAAGTTGATGCACCTGATTTTCCCCATTTTGGGATAATGGATGTGTTGAAATGGGAGGACGATTGATGGTCTTCCTTGTCTAAGAACAACTGGTAACATTGGTAAAATGTGGGCAAGAAGCTGCCTGGTGTAGGGCATAAACTATAATATTCACCACAAAAGTTCTTATTCCAATAAGATTTCTTCTTCACATTGATCTCCGAACTAAAGTACGACTTAGCGTGTAGAAATGGTCCAGTTTCCGAATACCTGACACTGTATTGCTCGGGAATATGAGAAATGCATAACTAACATTTTGCTTTTTACTGCATGTAAACATAGGTCTTCCAATTTCTACTGGAGAACGAGTCCACATCCACTGATTCCAACTTGATTTATGGGGATATAACTTGCACTCTCCCTCACCACGTCGAGGCCGGACACCACCTCACCAAAAGGACATCGCACCCGGCCGCTAGCGTTTGCACTAGTACATATGCCAAACTGAGAGTCATAGTGCACTTTCCCACCTGAACTGGCTACCACCAGGCCCGCTCGACGCTCCCCGGCATACACACCATCCCACTCCAGCCCATTCATCAGGCTCTCGGAGCTTATGCTCCCGTTTGGTGCTCTGTAGGCTCCAGCTGTCACAGATTCGTTTCGACTACCTCTAGAGGTAATCTCCAGAAGCTTCGTTCCTGAGAAAGAAGGACCTAAAGTTCCTAGGCAAAGAGCGAGGAAATGTTGAGCACGACGCAGGTGGCCCCACAGCTTGATGTACACCCTGCCTAAGTTGACCTGATCAACACTAAACTCCAGGAACACTTGGAGCTCATCACACGCCAGAAGCCGCTCCACTGCCAGCAGCTGCAATATTTGTTGGTCATTACAACAGATATATCCAAAATAAAATAAATGGTATTGATACTGAAATAACCTTTATGATTAACTATTACAAAGAACAGTCTGGAAAAGAAGAATTAGCTGTACTGTTTTGATACACTACTTTTTGCCATCTCAGTGCAGTGCAGTGCAGTGCAGCCTCGCGCACACAAACTAAAAATTATTCCCGTGATGAAATGTTACCAGTGCCTCATGGAATTACATGCAGTACAAGTGGCTAGATTTTTATGAAGTGCTTCAAATGTTTCACGCAACTTTAAGCCTACGTTTTGACCACAACGCTAACCAGGAAGCAATGCGACATATCATAGTATCATGCGTCAATTACTGTTTGACTTGCAAGCATGCAGTCTTACTCAGTGTGTGTGTGTGTGAGAGAGAGAGAGAGAGAGAGAGAGAGAGTGTGTGTGTGTGTGTTTGTGTGTATGTATGGGTGTACATGTGTGTGCGCATGGGTGTGTGTCTGTGTGTGTATGTGTGTGTGTGTGTGTATGGGTGTGTGTGTGTATGGGTATGTGTGTATGGGTATGGGTGTATGTATGTATGGGTATGTGTATGTGTGTATGGGTATGTATGTGTGTATGGGTATGTATGTGTGTATGGGTATGTATGGATATGAGTATGTATGTATGGATATGAGTGTATGTATATATGGGTATGTGTGTATGGGTATATGTGTATGGGTATGTGTGTCTGGGTACGTGAGTGTGTCTGTGCGTTTGGGTGTGTGTTTGTGTGTACTGTATGCGCTTGTGTTTATGGGGGTGTTTCAGAGAAAGAAATCGCCGAGATGTCCTCATCACCCGTGCCATGCGAGGCTCAGACCGCTGCGACACTTATCATCGACTTGTCAGTGCCAAGCTCTCGCTACGTCATCCCAAAATGGCGAGGGCAGCAAGCATTCAGAAAAGGTTTTAACACTAAGCGTCTGGAAGATCCAGCGATAGCATGCTTTCAGAGAGCAGCTCGAACATAGGCTGATAAACAACCCATCAGCAAACAAGCCAAATATCAGTGTTGAATGGGGTATTCTCGACTCTGTCATGACAAAAAACCTGTAGAGACCATCGGCCAGACGTAGAGAATACACCATGTCTGGTTTGATGAAAATGACCTGGAAAATAATGTACTCGTCCATGATAAACATGCTGCTTTAACTGACTGGCAGAACAACCCTCATTCTCGAACAAGAGTGGGTACCTTCTGCAAGAAGAAAGCTGGGATCCAGATTGAATTACGCAATCAATATAACGATTGGTTTAAAATTAAAGCACGTGAAATGCAAAAACTTGCAGATCAACACAAGATCCACGAATTTTTCGATTCCACTAAAACATTCTATGGACCAATCAATAATGACGCAGCCGCCCTCTGCTCATCCAAAATTAACCCCTAAAGAATGCATACTTCAGCGCTGGAAAGAGCACTACCATTCGCTGCTCAATCGAAACACTGATGTAGATGATACTGACTACCCAGCAGGTCCCTCAGCA
The DNA here is from genome assembly GCA_958450375.1 of Homarus gammarus. Taxonomy (NCBI): domain Eukaryota; kingdom Metazoa; phylum Arthropoda; class Malacostraca; order Decapoda; family Nephropidae; genus Homarus; species Homarus gammarus. Next base: position 42,372 of record CAUDMG010002044.1, read on the forward strand.
TCCAGAGCTGATCCACCTCAGCTATCCTCCATCCCTGGATGAGGTAGCTACTGCCATCAAACAGATGAAAAATAACAACGCCTCGGGGCCTGATGGAATCCCAGCCGAGGTGTACAAAGCAGGAGGACCTCTGCTTACCAGCTGTCTCCACTCTCTTGGAGAATATATGGGGAAGGGGGGAAATCCCCCCAAGCTCTTTAAAGATGCCTCCGACGATATTTATAAGAACAAGGGAGACCGGTCAGACTGTGGAAACTACTGTGGGATCTCGCTGCTCTCCTTAACTGGCAAAATTATCGCCCGAGTCCATCTAAATATACTTCTTCTTGAGACGGAAAACTTCCTCCCTGATTCTCAATGTGGTTTTAGACCAGCACGTGGCACCACTGGCATGATCTTTGCTGCCCACCAGATACAGGAAAAGTGCAGAGAACAGCATTGTGACCTGTACATGACCTTCATCGACCTAACCAAGGCCTTCGACTTGGTCAACATGGAAGCCCTCTGGCGGTTTTGGCTGCCCAACAAAATTCATCGCCATTGTGAGGCAATTCCACTATGTCATGAATGGCAGTGTCCTGCACAATGTCACCCAGTCTGAGCTCTTCCCGACAGTAGGGTGTGTACTGGCACCAACTCTCTTCCATTTTCTTGGCTGTCTTCCTTACTCGCGCCAGTGTCAATATAGCCAGCGGGATGGACATCCAGTACCAGATGAATGGTCTTTTCAACATATAACACAAAGGAACAAAGGTGTCGGCAGCTTCCATTAATGAACTTCAGTATGCAGACGACCCCACCCTTGATGCTCACACTGAATGCGACCTACAAGAGATCCTGAACACCTACACAGATGCAAATGCACACTTCGGCCTTGAGGTGAATGTACTGCACATAAGACTCAGATTATCTTCAGCTTGCCCTGGTTCAGCTACACCTCCATCCAGCTTAACGGTACTACCCTCTCCAATGTTACCCACTTTAGGTATCTAGGATCGCACTTGTCCACCACCACGGACATCGATAAACAGATTCACGATCTGATCAAATGTGCATCTCAAGCCTTTGGCAGACTCCGTACCCGTGTCTTCAGCTGTAGGGAGCTTAAATTATTTACAAAGCTGCACGTATATCGAGAACTTAAAAACTTTCACCAACTAAATCTACATTCCATCCTCAGAGTTCGCTGGAAAGACAAGAGAACAAATACCATTATTCTTGCCGACACCAACTGTAGGAGCATCGAGGCTACCATTATTCATAAAAAAAAAAACTATACTGGACTGGCCATGTTACACCACATGGACGACAGTAGACTGCCAAAGCAGCTACTTTACAGTCACCTAACGAATAATACATGTAACGCTGGCGGGAAATTTAAGAGGCACAAGGATAGTCTTAAGACAAACATGAAAAAATGCCAAATCAATCCCCTCGCTTGGGAGACGATTACTCCACACAGTAACGCTTGGAAGAGCACAACACGAGAGGGTGTCAATACTTTCGAATTAGCCAAATTGCATACTGTGTCCAACGCCGGAAAGACGCTACCTCTGCCCCTCCCGCACTAGATGCAGCCCTTCACACTTGCAACATCTGTGGAAGACCCTGCCGGTCCCATATCGGCCTCTGTAATCACCTCAGAGCTCACCAACGAAGGTGACATCCCTAATAACTGTGTGTTCTGTGTGAGTGTTTATACAACAACAACAAACGGCTTATTAATAGGGTTGCAGCCGGTGGCTGAAAATAACCAAACTTACATGTGATATAGACATCATAATATACATTCACAGGGCTGTACAGTACTAAATCAGGAGCTGTTAATTAGTTTAACAAGAGATGGGATGGTGCTGTTCTTATCTCTATCAGTGCGGGCTCTTTTGGGCTGAATTTTGTTGTAGTGACGAACTGCGCGAGGTGGGCGGGAGACTGCCGGTGACAGTAGCTGGCGATGACGAGGATGGTGAAGTAGACCACTGCCAAACCCTGCTAGTGCGTGGTGGTGGAGGTCACTGAGGGATAACACTTCCAGGGTGGAGAGGGAGTTGTTGTGGCCCGAGTAGTCTGTGCCGAGCATGATTCTGTAGGCCCTCTTCTGTACCTTCTCAAGCTGACATTGTTAGGTAAAGTTGAGAGAAGACGATCAGGCTGGTGACGCATACATTAATTTGGGGGAGAATAAATGAGTTGTAGATAGTCCTCAGCTCTGGCGTGGGTGCTGCAAGTGATCTGAGTTGTCGTAGCATGTAGAGTCGGTACGAGGCTGCCTTGATGTGTTGTTTGCATGGACCTTCCAGTCCAGTTTGTGGTCTATAGTTACACCCAGGAGTTTGGCAGGCTGCACTAACTGGAGAGGATGGGCACCCACTGTAACTGCTGGAGCTTGCACTGGAGTGGTGGCGGTATTGAAGTGCATGACTACGGCTTTGGTGTGGTTGATGGTGACCTTGTTCTCCGTAGTCCATGCCTGTAGCCTGCCCAGGGCGCCTTGTAGAGATGAGTAATCCGGTGAGGTGTTGTCCACTGTAACCCCGTCATCCACGTACTTCCACCTGTGAGGAGTGTCAGATAGAGAGTCGTTGATCAGGAAGCACAGTGGTCCCATCTTGGTCCCCTGGGGAACACGGCAGGTGAGGTGTTGGAATGTGGAGACAGAGCCCTGGTACCTCACTGCCTGACAACGCTCACCAAGGAAATCCGTGAGCCATGAGACCAGGTTGGTGGGCAGCCCTAGTGCAATGGCGTTGTTGATAACAGTGCAGTGATCAACAATGTCAAAAGCCTTCCTGAAGTTAACAAGGGCAACGGCCAGTGATGTCTTACGTTTCTGCAGGTTTTTGTGCAGGAAATCCAGGAAACTAAGTTGTCTGTGAAGGTTCCAAGTGTTCCCTGAAGGAGGCAGTGATGGGTAGGGAAACACCGGGTAACACTGAAGTCCATTTATTAACGGATAGGAGAAATGCAAGTGGTGACCAGCGTGTGCCATGCACGGCCCACAGAGTCAGACTGATGACTGCCTTGCCATATGGCAGCCTCGGGGCAATGTTGCCACAACACGTGCAGTGTTGCCACGTAATTACATATATAAATGCTACTCGGCACAGTGGCTTATTTACAAGGTTGCTACTCGGCACAGTAGCATAGATACATAACCAACATCTCCCTCCCCCCTCACGCTCAGTCTTTGTCTTGAGCGGACTTCTTAGTCCTAAGTCGCTCCGAGCATCGAGGTGCACTGTGGGGCGGATCCTCGTGACGTGTAGGGGACTCGTCCTCGGTCAGGGGGCCAGCAGGAGGGGGTGGGACTGGCCGGAATAAGTGGCGGTTCCTCCACCAGACATGGCCGCTCGGCATCCTGACCTTGTAGTCCCGCGACCGGCCGACGCCCATCACTATGCCCACCTTGTCCCAACGTGTCGTCGGGTCCTAGACGCGGACAAGGGCACCAATCTCCAGTGGCTGAAGAGGGCGGGCACGGTCGTCATACCGAGCCTTGGCGTCCTGGGCACGTTTAGCGACGTGGTGGTCGCAGCTCTCGGCTCTGGTCTGTCACTCCTTCGCAAAGGCCTTGGCGTGTGCAGGAAAGCAAGAGCGGAGAGGGTGACCATACAGGATCTGGGCAGGGGAGCGTCCTGTGTGGGTGGGAGTGGACGCGGGTTCTGGGGAGCTCTGTGCGGCAGTGCCAGGCACGTCTCTGGTTGACTCACGCACCCTGCTGGCGTTGTACAGAGCAGCTGGGATCTGCTCGGTAAAGTCTCTGGGCACCACGCCTAACTCCTTGCAGTGCTCCCACGACAACAAGGGTGTAGCGAGAGTAGGCTGCACGTCGATCCATCCGCAACACGACCTGTCCCTGTAGGTGATCTCCGCTTGAAAGGAGCCCACAGCGTCCGGCATCTGGGAACCGTCGGCATTGTAGTACTGCAGCTGCGGCGGTGGTCCCAGGTCGCGTTTGGTGAGGCCTAGTTTCTGGAGGTGCTTCAGGCCTATCACCGTAATATCAGCGCCGGTGTCCGGTATAACCTCGATGTGCTTCGACGCATCACCGTGCGTGACGGCGACGCGGATGGTAGGGGAAGGGGTAGCCCTGGGGCGTGTGGTCGATTCCACCCTCCTGATGTGACTCCGCTGCTGCTTGGGGCTGCATGGGCCGTCTGAAGGGGACTGCGTGTGAACCACCCCGAGGGAAGCGAGCTGCTTTCCTCCTCGTCTCGGGCTTTTGGGCTTGGGTTGGCGGCAGCACTTGTCGTAGTGTCCATAGCGACAGCAGGCCTGGCACTTGTGGCCTCGTGCAGGGCACCTGTCTGTGTTAGACCAGTGGCCCTTACAGTCACATCCACGACACAGTGCGTCGGCAGCCGGGCATGTCTTGGGGCCATGCTGCTTTCCACAGCTGCCACAGGAAGCACTAGGCGGAGGCGTGGAAGAACGTGTGGCAGCCTTCACGTTGTTGGCCGCCTTCTTACCCTTCTTGTATTGTGAGATAGCTCTCACAGCAGGTGGGGCCCGTAAGGCAGAGGTGGCGGACTTGGTGGCCTCGTATGATGGACATTCAGTCACTACCACCTGGAGCGTGGAGGAAGCGTCCAGGGGGATGAGTCGCTGCACCAACTCTTCTTGCCTGACACCTGCCAAGATCCCGTGCTTGATCCAGGCTTCCTCACATTCCCGGCTGTGCGCCTTGCAGACGTCGATCTCCTCCGACAAACTCATCAAACATACAAAAAAGTCGTCAAAGGATTCATTCTCTGCCTGCTTGCAGCTGGTGAAGGTGCGGCGACGCAAGGCCTCGTTTTTCCGACCTTTAACGTGCTCCTGTAAAAGGTCGAGCACATCCGTCACTGAAGACGTAGAATCAGGAGGCACTTGCAACGTGTGCTCCAAAACTCTCTGGGTCTCCAGCGACAAACACATCCACAGTTGGATGAGCAGTTTGTTTGGAGGCATGCTGTCAAGGTCCACCATCGTGGAGTAATCTGTCCACCGCCGCCTCCATTCACGAAAAAGCTGAAACGTGACGTCTGGTGAGAGGGCGGGTGGGGGTTGAACAGATGCCTTGGGAGCTGTTGGAGAAGCAAGAGTGCCTGGAGGACGCTGGTGTGGTGGAGGAGGGAGGGTACTGGCGCCTTGGTGAGCGATACCTGCGAGTGAGGGAGGGTTAGCGCCAGGGTCGCCAATAGTGCATCAAAGAGCGCCTTTTCCTCCTCTCTTCGTATCTCCTCCCTCTGAAGTTCCATTTCTCTGCGTCTCTCGTCCCTGTCGTCCATCCACCTCAGAATTGTGGCAATGTCCGTCGCTGTAGGTGAAGGATGAGGCACGGTGGGCACAGACGCTCCATCTGTGCCCGGTAGAGGAGAAGGTGGTGGGGAGTCATGTCTCCCATCTTGACGTTGTCCCTTCTTACCGCCCATCTTAGTATGCTTGAACTGCGCTGTTTAGTATATAAAGTGGCGCCTCATCAGCTCGAACCACATGTTTATGACGTAAACAGCGCAGAAATAACGCATATAACGCATAGAGTCCACTGTTCTGTCCGTGAGTGAGTGAGTGAGTGCGTGTGTGTGTCTGAGAGAGCACTTCGTGGTGGCCTTGGTGGCTGGAGCCGCTGTAGAGGCGAGAACGTTAGTGTCTCCCCGGATGTCACACAAAAAGGGTGTACGCCTGCGTGCTCCGTGGGTACCACAAAAAAGAGGCCAATGCTCAACTCTCAGCTCTAGACAAACTAATACACTGACACTAACACTGCCACAGTCACTAAAACGCACTGTGACGGCGCAACACTGCACGTCGCGGCGAAACACAACGCAACACAACAAAGTCGACACGCACATCGCCAGCTAACTGTCCATTGTTCACACACTTGTAAGTCCACAGATCCTACTCACTGAGCCATGAAGGTTCCAAGTGTTCCCTGAAGAAGGCAGTGATGGGTAGGGAAACACCAGGTAACACTGAAGTCCATTTATTAACGGATAGGAGAAATACAAGTGGTGACTAGCGTGTGCCATGCACGGCCCACAGAGTCAGACTGATGACTGTCTTGCCATATGGCAGCCTCGGGGCAATGTTGCCAAATAACACATGCAGTGTTGCCACGTAATTACATATATAAATGCTACTCGGCACAGTGGCTTATTTACAAGGTTGCTACTCGGCACAGTAGCATAGATACATAACCTACAGTGTGATGAAGAGGAGGTCCTCATATTGCCAAATTGCTGTGGATCAATTGACTGATAAATACGAGCAATTGCCCACTCATAAACAAAGTCTTCACAGAGTAGACTGGGTATGGCGGTAATGGCAACTGACCTGAGGTCGTTAGGGGACTGTGGGGTGGGGACCTTGGGGATAGGGGGTGACAAATGCAGTTTTCCATTCATTAGGGCATCTGCTTTGTTGGAGGAATGCATTAATAATAGAACAAAGGGGGGTGGCAAGTTCGACTGCAAACTCCTTGTATATTTTGGTTGGGTGGTCAATTGGGGTCGTGGAGCGTTTGGATTTAAATTTCAGAAGTTTGTTGGCGATTTCAAATGGTTGAACACTGGGAGGGGTAGGGGGAAGGTAAGTAAGCCGGGAGGAGAGTGAGGTCAAGACTGGGTAGGGTATGACATGGTAGCAAAGTGGTTAGTAATTATCTCCGTGTGTGCAAGTGTGTGCATGTGTGTGCATTTGTGTGTATGTGCATGTGTGTGTGCATGTATGCATCTGTGGTGGAATGGTCAACATGCTCGCCTCGCAAGCAAGCGGACCCAGGTTCGATCCCAGGGCAGGGTGAAACTATGGGCAAGTTTTTTACGCCATTTGCCTCTGTCTACCCAACAGTAATTGTGGATTGTGTTCCGGGGTAATGGTTAGCCAGTGCAATTGGCGAGTTGTCCAGTCTTCTCGGACTATTCCTTGACAACAAAAGAGCTGTCTTGGTATAACATCGACATACTGGAGCAGCCATTAGCGAATCCCGGCTCCCAGACGAGGGTCGACTCCAGAATGGGGGTCCGGCTATACTTTTTTCTGGAAGGGTAAGCCTGCTGCGGAGAGAAACCTCATTAAGGTGTTGGCTAAATGAAATGCCTATTGGGATCAACAAATACCTCCTGAGGCTCCGAGTCCCACTGAATCACTCACGTCATGCTTCTTCAGTGCTAACCTCTATCCCCAGAGAAGATAAGGTTTTGCTCCATGGTGACTTCAATGCCAGAGTTGACAGATGCTGGCATATGGCAGGGAACCATAGGGAGAAATGGATTAGGCAAGTGAAATCCCCAAATCTGGTTTGTTTCCGTAAAGTACATAAACCTAAAATCTGAAATGTGGATATGGATATAACGTCGCTATCTATTCAACTTGTAGATCATAAATGAAAAGAAAAATAAAATTTTCAAACAAAACGAGGTGTAGGATTTTGTTCAGGCCAAGGCTGACTCAGGTTCCAGGGATCCTCAACCTTTATATAGTACTTGATCACAAAAAAAAAATATCGGTAGACTGGTACGGTAAAGACTGGGTCGAGCAATAACACTATTTCCTAATTCTTTATCACAGCACTTAGCAGGTGGAGCATCGCTAAACAGATGATCCATTGTTATACATTAATCTACGATTACTGGGTCAGTTTTGAATGCAGCAATCGTCTCGTGGTAGTCATTACCATCAATTACTGTACAGCCAATATTACTCAGGGATCAAAACTTTTCAAGAATGAATCCAGGAGAAGGAATCTTCAAGTAACTCTGCTTCAGGTTTGCCTCCACACCCAATTCTTACATATATCAACCAAGTGAAACATTAAAAGTCTAATAAAATGACAGCTATTGTAATACGACAGTAAATAAGCCACAGGTAATCAGAGGAGCACTAACATATCCCATGTCATTACGTCCCATCAACTTTGTAACTCACGAACTGGGAAAACAAATGAACCATTAATTTGTGTCGACAAAGATTTGGAATCTCCAAAGGAAAACTCTTCCCCGGTTTAAGGGCAGAGAATAATATACCGGCCCAGGTAAGATAAGTGCAGCTACAGCTAAATACCGGCCCAGATAAGATACGTGCAGCTACAGCTAAATACCTACGTGTTGGAATTCTAAGCCACTTTGGTTACTTTATAACACTGTGTACTGAATGTTAACAGTCAAGCCTTGTAATCAGGCATTTCATGAAATGAATGTTCTAATCGGGTTAAGATAGGTTAGGTTACACCCTACTGAAACCTTCATTTCGCCATTTGGCTGATAAAAAAAAATCAGTCATTTCGTGAAAGGATTGACTACATAACTTCAATATATAGCACCATCACTTTCATGTCAACTAGACCAGATCCACAAGCTTGTCTCCCTCGTGTTATTAAGAAAGTTTTCACCACTGAATTACAGCTAGGAGTCTAAGGCTCTCCTCCCTTGTTAGCTCCAAGCATCACCTACACTTTGTTAATTGAGAAGAAAAGGGGCTAAAAGTTTATACCGAGGAATTGAGAGGAGAGAAAATGAAATAAGAGGAAATATTTAGGAGGGAGATGTGAAGAGCTATTAAGACGTGTAGAGGGGAAAGTAATAAGCTTCCAACTACTGTACATCACATGGACTGGAAAACAGTACGAAATATACGGTTAAAAGATAAAAGATATTCCTGTACAGTAGACGAACAGTAGAAAATTAAAGTAGCATCAGTCAACTGGATAAAAAAGGGAAAAAGTATGTAACAAGTTTTTAACTGATAGGTGAGGAAAATAACAGTGTAAGAAGAAAACGTCTACACTACATATTTTCAATAAAAACGCTTACCGAAAAATACATTTACAAGAGGAAAGTAGTCAACATTTATGGATCTGGTGAAGTTGTATGACGACATCGTTGGTGATAAGGATTACAGAGGAACACAATCTGATGTAATGTAACCATTCTATACGAGGAGTATTGGGAGAGAGTAAACTGATCACTAATTAAGAGTTTTGTAGTGAAAGTGTAGTTGTTCAACACTGTCCTGACCATAATAGCGAGGGGAAGGAAGGTAAGGGTAACCGGAGCCAGAAACGTAACGGGAGCTCAAAAGATAGTACTACAATAGGCGGGGGTGTCGAATTCCAGTACGGATCATTAAAACAATATATTTATAGTAATTCTGTGCACACGTGCCAGCTGTTTAATAACCCAGCGGCTGTGGCGACCGACCATGTAAAAAAATCCGGCGAAAATTATGGTAGTAGGGTGTGTCATACGGAGGCGAATTTTTTTTTTTTTTTGAGTTTGAGAAATCTGCCCATGGTATTAATGATGTAGTTCTATGTGCAGAATCATATGATAACTTCAGATTTGAAAAGTTTTAATTTTTTGCTCGGTAAATTTTAACTTGAAATCTTATGAAAATTCAGTATTCCCACCCTTTTACCAACACCACTAAATAGCTTATTTAAAGTAAAGTAAATGTATCAGGTTAATTTATTAGGATGAAAATGATCCAGAATAGTGAAACGAATGATCTTGACACATTTATTAAACTTAATATTTCTTTAGAAAACAAAATCATCAAATACAAAAACCGGTTTTACTACTACGACCCGGTGTTGCTGCACACCATAGAGAACATGTCTTTCTTGCTTCTGTTTCTACTTATCACCTCCCTGCTGACCACCTGAGCTCGGATGTAGCCTCCCCCCCTCTCCTGGCTGTACACAACGCTCTATATTCTGGGTGTGCGAGGGCCAGGCAGGGACATGCACGGGGTTGTCCAGGAAAGCTCTGACTTGAACATTGGTGAGGCTGCAGGTAAGAAGGGGCTCACTGCCAGCCTGGATGTTATCCAGATCTATGAGATCAGTGAGGGTCTTGGCACCTAGATTGACTTCAGGAGTCTTCCTGACCCTGAAGGAATCGTCACCAACTGATTCGTCATGCCAAGATCCTCTCATAATTCTCATATCCAAGATCTTTTTGACTGCCACTCTTCTCTCCTCCTCATCCTTACTGCAGAGCATTGTCTGCAGAACTGCCTCGGGATGAGCATACTAGGAAGATCTCCTCACAGTCTGCTCCACAATCTGAACAACCTTCCTTGGCTGACTCCTCAGGAGCTCAAGCTGGAAGAGAACATGCCTCGGACCTTCGGAGAACGATGACTTGACCTTGGTGTTGAACCAATTTGGCAAGTGGATACTCACGATGAATTGGACAATAAGTCTCAGGTTGTGAAGCTGGTTCCCTTTCAGTTTATGATGAGCGACCCAAATTCTGCAGAACCTGAGAGCCGTTGTGAGCCACCTAGAATGTGAGACCGGACCTATCTGCAGGTAAGCAAGTCTATCAGGCATGACCCCAGTTTTGATGGCACTGCAAATCATGTAACCATAGTACTGGTCAGTACTCAGGTCGTCAATGACAGTATGTGCAAGCTCAACGAGTGGAGGGCCAACTGTGATTTTTTCAAAGCTCGGATTTATTTCTAACTCAGTGGCAGAGTCCAGCATCTTGCCAAGAGGACCAGACCATCTGTTGTTTGAAAGAGTCTTGCCATCCACCTCCTGGATCAGATGTCTGAGTGGCAACTCGTTGGTGTGGAGGTCACAAACAATCCAGACCAGCTTCCTCCCAATCTTCCGCTCTATCCACTGTATGACCTCCCCTTGCCACCCTGTGTTCGTGTTGGTGCTGTCCCCTCCAATGGCCTGCAGGGTCTGGTCTACGTTCCTCTCTCTGAGCCAGTTCACAATGTTATCTGCCACTATCTCAGCTGGTTTCCTGATGTCATCTTTCTCTGGAGTGAAATGCCACAAATACTTCCCTCCTGGTTCACTGCAGCAGGAGTAGTGTTCCTCCTTCACCATGGCAGGGAACAACTTGTCAGAATCTCCAACTTTCATGAACACTTTAGTGTCATCCCTTCTCCCATCAAAGAACAAACAATTGATTCCATTTTCTCTTATCCCCTTATCAAACTCCTCTTTTAGGTTACTGACAAGTTTCTCCTGAGCTCTCCTTACTTTGTTATGATCTATCACCAGGTGAACATCATCAGGTGTTATCAAACCACCGTCAATCCAGGCAGCTGTTGCTATCTCTGCAGTTTCTCTGAGACCAGTGTGGTGTCGCATGCTGGCCAGAGCTATGCTCGGGATATCTTTCCTATTTCGAATCTTATGCCTGGAAGGTTTGGGATCATTATTTTATGGGTTAGGGACAAAGTCACCATTCTCCTGGTCAGCACTCGGATCAGCCATGGGGAAGTCATTAAACTCTGAATCAGCTTGACTCCAATCATCGGCCTCTTTTACCTCACCCTGGGCCTTCTCAAGTTTCTTTTCCTCGGCAACTCTTCTCCTCTTCTGTCTCTCTGTGGCAGCCTCCTGTCTCTTGGACTCCGGAATATCTTGGCTAGAAATCATGAGAGCCCCTATACTGCCAGTCTTCTCTCTCTGTGCTTTGACAAATGCCAGTTCGATCACAGGAATCTTCAGTTCACGCTTGCAAATACAGGAGATGTGGGCCTCGGATTTACAGTCACGATCGCATCCAAACTCAGGACAGAGAACAATTGGGCACTTGCAAGTAATTATGTCAAATAACTGGTCCAGTTGCTTGGCAAAGCTGTCCTTAACTGCAAGTTTTCCTCTCCCAAGAGAGATATCTCTTGCCTTTTCCAAACTGGCTAGCAGTCTCTCACTAATCTTCTTCTGACTTGTTATGACTGGAGGCTTGAACTGAGCGTTAGCCAGAGTGTACTGTGCCAAGACAGCTTTGGTCATATCACTGGCAATGTCTTTGTTTGTGTAAATTCTTTGGTTCTTTTCACTGATTTGCCTGATTAAAACACCGTATCTCAAAGCATCTCTCAATGTAGGCAACTCCAACTTCAGGAGCTCTCTCCCAGACCCAAGATAGTGACTGAGATGGCTGGATTTTTGGTTCCTCGTCCTGACACAAGCAGCCATCGCAAATATTATCAACTTATAAATGCATCAGAATCTGAAACAGAAAAAAATATTGTTAGTTGGGTTGTTAAAGAATGAAGTCAGAAAGCAATGTTCACTATTTAATTGTAATGCACTAATGCAGCTGTACGTTAGATTTTCGATAAATTTCACGCTAAAATTTACCTAGCAAAAGGTTGCAAAATATTAAAACTGAAATTATTTTCTGTTTATATACACTAAAATCTACCAAAAAATGATGGGCCATTAGTTTTAGCTGATCTTCCCTCCTATGACACACCCTATTATGGTAGGATTGGGAGAGTATGAGATTACGTAACAGATCTTCATACTGATAATTCCCCAGTATGGACTCTGAAGTGGTTAAGTGTAAATAAACCCTTTAAAAACTCGAAATGCAATGATACGAATTATATTTCTAAATTGATAATCCCAAACCTGTTGACAAAGCTGACAGATCCGCGAGAATATAAACAAATTATATTTTATAGAAATAAACGCAGAACCAGGACGGAGATCAGGTTTATCGTTGTTTGTCACTAAAGCTACAGTAGGAAGACCAGCAAAGTCTGCGAATTGAACCAGGAGTCGTACGGTTTCATAGAAGGTTGAACTGCCGTGAAGTGGCGAATACTGATTGGCGTGTCACTCATTCCCTAACAATGCCTTTAGGCCTTCCCTATTTTCTGAGGAAGACGGTACCACCCCCCATTTGGGACTGTCAGCACATAATTAAGTATATCCACTTTACTGAAACGACTGACACTGGCTGACGTTGGAAAACCCCATGGAAAAACTGCCGAGTTTACAGAAAATGTATTGAATTCAATAATTCATCATAAGTCGCCATTTAACCAGTGAAACGATTTGGAAAACCGGATCCTCGATTAATATACATTCATAATAATAATAGTATAGGAGACCTACATGATAACTATACCTAAATTATTTTGTACGATGAATATTGACAGCCTGACAATAGCGACTAAATATACTTGTACAGACTACATGTGGAAAAAACAAAACAGACAGCGATGTTGATTTAATAATAACCGTTGAATTTACTAGGATTGTGTGAAGAAGGAGAGCCTACCAGTGATGCGTAATATATCTCCAAGGAAAGCTTATCCATGGTTTACCTGGACAAGTTGTCGTCGGGTGCTGCAACATACAGTACATAGAAGGAGGCGATCGTCCTTCCACATGAGGTGAGCGTCTCCTCCTCCACATTTCCCAACATGCATGTCCAGTGGTTGGGTTACTGCCGAGATGACTCGTGCTTCTTGACGAGTGTCGTGGTCTTCATCATCTGTGGCCCTGGTGTATATTTCCTTATGTAAATTATCAAATTTGCCTGTAGCGATTTCGCGTATTTTATCGAATTCTTCCAGCAGTGCAGTCAAAGAACGCATTCCTGTGACGGTGTCGACCTTTTTCGAAGTGATTTCAACTTGTTTCACCAGCTGATGGAGATGACAACTTTTTTTCAATATTCTCAGCATCTTTGCCCCTAAACGCTTATAGAAAAATAATGCTTCTTCCATTGCAGAATTTACCGATTGAATCAAATTTTTCACATCATCTTTGATAAGTCGTTTCTTAGCATCTACCATTTCATGCATGTTTTTGACTTCATGGTTTGTCTTGGGGTGCATATTGAACATGCACACCCCACACCCCTCTGACTGGCAGTCCACACACCAGAACCTGATCGCATCCCCGTGCTCCTCGCAACGGCCCTGAAACAAGAGAATTGTGTCATATTGAAATTCAATATCAACATAAAACCTTAAAGAAATGTCTTAAGGTGACTGCATGCAAGTCCCCACCATAAAAATAACCCGGCGAAGTGCAGGGGAGTCTTCTGGGGTTAGTTCCTATTGCTCAAACGTTGTACCCATGAAGTAAAATCTCTTACCAGGTTGTGGGACACTCATGACGTGGACCTACTTTGTATTGTCTCCCCTTTTCATATCTTACTTCTGATTACAGATGTGATTCTAAAATGACAAAGGTGACAAATGAAGGTCTGATCCTGAAAACTCATTTACAACAGTTATAATGACAGTTATAATGATCCTTCGTTTCTTCTTAGTTTGCTTCCCACATTAAAAAGGAGTCGCAACCCTTGGAAAGACTAGTCTTGTGACCGAGTCCAGAAAAAGGTGACCAGGATCCCAGCTTATAAAACAGCCTAGTGGCTGAAACCATAGCAGCCGAAACATTGCATGGATCTTTGTTTGTATGTGTGCACTGCTAACCTTATTGCTTTGTTTAACACCAAGTGAGAGTGGAGGACCGAGTCTACAAATGATAGACTATCATTGACTTTGTCCTAGGAACATCATATGCTTTCCACATATCAAGAATCTTCATAAAAAAATCATGCAGAGCGGTGTACTGTAGAAAACGACTTCTTTAGCACAACTAAAATGTGCGAGTGTCTTATCCCTGATCATGCCATCTGGCTCCAACATCATAATGCTAAGCATGTGACACAGTGTCGGACTTGGCATGAACAAGGACCGAGTTCTTCCCAAAAGGGGCTAATGACAGTCTTGTTAATGTATCCAACTTTAGAAGCCTACCCATTTGTATGAGGTTGCACTTCTCAGGCCGGGCAGTTACCTTGGTGTTCTGGCGTGTGTCGACTGCCCTGCTCGAGCTAGTGTAGAGGTACAAACTCTCCAATCAGTTGGAAAATAAAGGCCAGGTCTGTTGCGATTTTTGGAACAAGTGTTCCCTTTAGAGTCCTATTGTCGTCTTCCAGTCTTCCAGGATAAGGGTGGCTTGAGAAGCACTCAAGTCACCTTCATGTTTCGAGACAGAGACCTAAGCCTCCTAACTTAGTTCTTTCCTGAAAATTCATATCACTTGCTGTAATGAGTCTAACTGTGCTGAACATGTTAGTTTCTCCTTCATAATCGTAATTGGGATGTATGAAAGCTGCTTAATGTGGATCACATTATGTCACTTGGCAGGTTTGGGCTGTCTGACAACCCTTAAAGGGAATGAGGGTAAACCATGGAGGTTTAAGGTGGCCAGGGCCGGATTCAGGAGTGGGCAAAGTGGGCAGCTGCCCAGGGGCCTCCACAATCTGGGGGCCTCCACAAATTACAATATCTTATTTATTTGTTTATTCATTTGAATTATTTTTATTTTCATTCTTTAAAATTCATGTTTATCTATTCCATCACGTAAAACTATGTTCAGCAAGAAGCGTGGTAGAAACTAGGCTAGCTACTCCTTGAAATTCATGAATACCTGGTTTGCCTATGAACCGTATATTTTTAATGAATGCTATTGTTTGTGTTGCTAATAATATATTTAGAATTCCACAAACATATATTGATTAAAAATGAACTACATGGAATAACAAAATTGAGATTAAAAAAACAATTACAATATTTTTTCATTATCACTTCCATTACGAATGCCATCAGGGCGCTGTGTTCTAATTTCCTCAATATAACTGCATATGGCTTAAAAATTCTCCAAAAAAGTATTCAAATTTCAAAATTTTCCTGGGGGCTTACAGCACCCCCAGGAACTCCAGGATGTTTAGGCTGGCTTCACTCGCCACCCCACCCTCTTAGGGTAGTTATAATGAGGGGGGCCTCCACAAAGAGGCTGCCCATGGGCCTCCACAGGTCTAAATACGGCACTGAAGGTGGCAATTCCCGAGTCCTTGTTCACATAGTCCAGTCCGGGTTTGAGCCGAGGTCGGTAATACTGCTGGCGGGAGAATTGAGAGTTGCTGAAGAGTGGTCTGTTGAGCTACGGGGTTGATATTTTTTTTTTTTTTTTTTATGGGCATTAAGCCACCCGGGCCCAGGTTATTTTATAATGACCCACATCAAGGCCTGGGGGTCGAAAATATAAGAAATGACAATAATGGAATGATAAATAACAAAACTAATAAATATAAATAATTATAGTCAAAGAAAATACTACTACTACTAATAATAACAATACATACTAATACTACTATTTTTTTTTTATCGTGGCCTCCAGCCTCCCCCGATTGCCACACCTTCGCCGCCATTTTATTACCTTAAAATTAAATATCGTAATACATAAGTAGCTACCTTAGCTGTGTTGAGCTGGTAGAGCCGCAGATCTATGCTGCATTCAGTGACTGTTGCCTCAGTCAATATCAGCAACTGTTGTCGGCTTTGGGGCCGATGCTCTCGTTCCCCTGAGGCAGAGCAAAGCAGACCTAAGGAGAGAGAAGAACAGTCGACATCTCATCCAGGCTATAACATAACTTTTGAGCTGCTGCTTCTGTTCGGATAGCACCTCCGTGAGTCTGGCGTAGAATCATCTTGCACTTGGTCCCATCCCACAGAGGTTGTGAACACTGGAGGAGTGAAGCTGCCTTGATCAACTTTCTGAATTCTCTCCCCTTATGTCCTTATCTTGTCGTTCTCGTTCCTCCTGTGAGCAGCATCGAGAGATAAGTTACGGTGACACGTGGCCATGGAATAAAAATTCCTGATGTAGAAGAAGGTTCGCTGTCCCAGCATCCTCGAGCACTGACGTCAATATGGGCTTCGTTGGATGTGTTTGAAGTCCTATGTTGGAAATTCTCACTGTCCAAAGGAAGGAGGGTCGGTTCTACCCTGAAATCGCGACAGATTTCCTTCAACATATTTGCTGTGAGATCCCTTACTTCGTCATGCCTCATGCATATGAAGTCCCCTTTCTTGCACACCATGGCGTGATCGACATCATAGGAAGAGCTACACACTTATTGGGAGGGCAAACCTTCTACTGGCCTACTGTACATTAGAACAATGGCATCTGTAAATTCTTGTTTATTGAGACTAAAACCATTTGCCCTTCACGGTAACGTAGTTAACCAGCTGAAGACGCCCACCTCCTGCGCTATAGCTACTTTTTTTTCTTCAAATTCTCCGGTACTTACAGCAACAGTTGCTGCAACTTATCACTTTAGCCGTGCTGTCGTAATGGACTGTCGAATCTTGTTTACTTCGTTAGTATCCACCTCACCTGTTGCATTCTGAGCTATTATGTGGTCAGTGAGGGCTGCCATGAGCTTAACTGAGTTTAATGTTCGGTGGCAGCAATCTCCTCTGGATTGGTCAATCCCATTCCTCCCAGTCTCGGTGGTAATGCAAGGAGTGATCTTTCTGCTGGGGTTAAGTGAGGGTGTTTCACTAATTTGGGAATGAAACTGACACTGGGAGCTTCTTCCAGAGGGTGGAGGAGGGGTCCGATAGCAGGGATAGTGCGCATCAGGTAGTTCCAGCAATGCTGGACTCCATGGGTAAATGCCACAAAGGCCACGTGTGGCTCTGTGTTAGCAATATCAGACAGAGCTTGGATTTCCCTAACTCACTCATTCACCTTTCCCGTTACGTACACGGTTTTGAAGTCCACCGTGCCGATCACTGCGCCTTGGTGTCTCTGGCCATCCTTTATTATTTTGACTTCACTTCCACCGAACACCTCCAGAGCCCGTTCATAATGTTCTGGCTTCACGATGAGGAAGGACTTGCTGGCGTTTGGGTGGTTCTTTATTTGTGGGCCTTGTGATGTTACCAGGTCCCACCATTTTTTTTATGTCCACTTTTCCTGCTCCTGTAAGATCGTCAGCATACGCCACTTGCTTGACCTCTGTTGTTTCAAATTTTACCGTGTGTTGGAGCACGGATAGGCCTATTGCGTACATTGCCATTGCAACGGGGTCGCCCTGCGTTGTTCCCTCAGTTGACTGTATGATGGTATCACCTCTTAAGAGGCTTGTTGTTTACCATATAGAGGTCTGACGGATTCCTATAGGGGCTTTCAACATACATTGCAAAGCTTGGATACATGATCTTGATGTTGTGCAGTGTGGCCTTGCGGTTAAGTATGTTGAATGCGCTTAAGCGTCCACCAGGAGAACGGCCTCACAATCACGCTGCTCAAATATCGTTCTCCTGGCAGCTTCCCCTCCAACCTGGTGGCCAGCACAACTTGCAGGTTCCCTGCTGCTGCTACCCTGACATCATCCTTTACCACCTCCATTATGCATTTTCCGATGATCCGCCTCAGCACTTTCCCCCCACCCCTGTAGGCCTAAATTCTGGTTTCTTATCTAGGGGAATGAGGCGGCAGGCCGTCAGAGCATGGAGGTGTTGGCAGCACGAGAATGCAAACTTTCTTGCAAGGACGGCAATGGCCGTGCAGAGATCACTTGCTACGGGGCCAAACTTGTTAGTGCTGAGGATGCCTCCAACCGTTTGCATCCAGACCTGAAGGGCCGGCAACTCCCCGAGTCTTCAGTGCCTTTTTTCACACCATCCCTCCTGTTATTTTCTCGAGCAGGACAGCATTTGGTGGGATATAGTCATCCTGGAACCTGATGCCTTCGTCTTCACTTGCAGGGGGATGTTTTTCTTTCAGTTGTTTTAATGTCTCTGTTTATTGGCAGAACCCCACCAGATGATTCCTCTGCGAGAGAGCTTACCGCCAAAGACACTTTTCCCACACGCATTTTATTTCCAAACTTTCTTGCAACGTCATTGGTGTTTTGCTTTCCGTCTCCTATAAATTTTAGTCTCTCCTGCGGTGTTCTTGCTTCACATAGGAAATCATCAAGGACCCCATTCTGCCACATTGTCAATTTTCTCTTCATTGATGCCCCATTTTCTTTGTGCATAGTCTTTGTGTGTCTTCTGACAGAATGGATATGGTATTATTGCCAGTATTTGAAGAGCTAAAGGGGCAAGGAAGCAGTCCTGAGTGTACTCAGTTATGAGGCGAATCATCTCCCGAATCATTTCTTTGGTGGCCACACACACACTTGGGTGGTTCAAGCAGGTTAGCTGGCTACCATCTGACAATTTCTGAGTAAATTTCTTTAACTCATTTGTCAGCATTTTCCATCGACATGCCATTCCACTGTGGTAGCTGTCTTTCATTCACCGCGTGGACATCTGCTACTATTGGAGCAGCGTTTATTAGTACTACATTTTCAGGTTGAGTAGACTCACTGCTATCATTTAGGATATCGGGCGGTTGGGTCCCGACGATATCTACTGTGGCCTCCTGTGTCGGCTCCCTGCCTTGTGGGTTCCGACAATTGTATCCCTAATACTATTACTACTACTATTAATACTACTACTAATAATAAATTAAGAGTGAGAAATAGTATATGTATGTTGTGTTGTCAAAGTAATAGAAAAAAATTACGAGAAAAAATTGAGACCCTGCAATTGTGTATAAATGAGGCAGAAATTCAGATCAGCAACCTGGGACTTGATAAAAAAATTTTGTGGTGGCATATAGCAGCAGGGTGTACCATCAGACAATACCCAACCCACCCACCACGGAGTCCAACAAGGGGAAGCCATACAACGTCCCCAGGTAGCGGGGATATACACAGACTACCATTAAGTTTGATGACACCGGCGGGACCAAATAGGGTGTCAACTGTGTGGTGCCTGTTTGACCCGAGCCAAATGACTTGCCTAGAAGCCATCCTTGTTCACCAACTGATTGAATTGACCGAGCGGCATGTTTCGTTAAACCAGAATGAGGGATTGAAGAGATGTGCTGCTAGCCATAGGGCGTAGCGTGTAGCATCGATCAACCTGCAAGATTCCCGTTTCTAAGCATTACAGGTCGCAATGAACCGTAAACTCGTGGGAGAGTTACTCCCCAGCCCTACCGGGCTGAGATGGAAGAAAGATGCCACGAACCTGTTCTCACGGCTAGCAGTTCAAGAGAGCCGTTTAGTCTCATCCCTCCCTGATGATCCTTCCTGTGTGGGAAGCCCTTTCTTCCATGAAGAGGAAAGGGGTGACCAGCCGCCCCCTTCTCCACACCCCCCCCCCCTGGTGTTGCTCATCAGATGAAGAGGACCTCAAGACCCCCACCCAACACGGCGGTTCCCACTAAGGTAGATGGGGGGCACCAGGCTAAGACCCGGGCGAGGTTTTCACGCCCGGGTAAGAGACGGGCGAGGCTCACACATACCCGGGTGAGGCTCACACACCCGTGTAAGAGACGGGCGAGGTTCTCACACCCGGGTAAGAGACGGGCGAGGTTCTCACACCCGGGTAAGAGACGGGCGAGGTTCTCACACCCGGGTAAGAGACGGGCGAGGTTCTCACACCCGGGTAAGAGACGGGCGAGGTTCTCACACATACCCGGGTGAGGCTCACACACCCGTGTAAGAGACGGGCGAGGTTCTCACACCCGGGTAAGAGACGGGTGAGGCTCACCCGGGTAAGAGACGGGCGAGGCTCACACACCCGGGTAAGAGATGGGCGAGGCTCACACACCCGGGTAAGAGACGGGCGAGGCTCACACACCCGGGTAAGAGACGGGCGAGGCTCACACATACCCGGGTGAGGCTCACACACCCGTGTAAGAGACGGGCGAGGTTCTCACACCCGGGTAAGAGACGGGCGAGGTTCTCACACCCGGGTAAGAGACGGGCGAGGTTCTCACACCCGGGTAAGAGACGGGCGAGGCTCACACATACCCGGGTGAGGCTCACACACCCGTGTAAGAGACGGGTGAGGCTCACACACCCGGGTAAGAGACGGGCGAGGCTCACACACCCGGGTAAGAGACGGGCGAGGCTCACACACCCGGGTAAGAGACGGGCGAGGCTCACACACCCGGGTAAGAGACGGGCGAGGCTCTCACAACCTGGTAAGAGACGGGCGAGGCTCTCACAACCTGGTAAGAGACGGGCGAGGCTCTCACAACCTGGTAAGAGACGGGCGAGGCTCTCACAACCTGGTAAGAGACGGGCGAGGCTCTCACAACCTGGTAAGAGACGGGCGAGGCTCTCACAACCTGGTAAGAGACGGGCGAGGCTCTCACAACCTGGTAAGAGACGGGCGAGGCTCTCACAACCTGGTAAGAGACGGGCGAGGCTCTCACAACCTGGTAAGAGACGGGCGAGGCTCTCACAACCTGGTAAGAGACGGGCGAGGCTCTCACAACCTGGTAAGAGACGGGCGAGGCTCTCACAACCTGGTAAGAGACGGGCGAGGCTCTCACAACCTGGTAAGAGACGGGCGAGGCTCTCACAACCTGGTAAGAGACGGGCGAGGCTCTCACAACCTGGTAAGAGACGGGCGAGGCTCTCACAACCTGGTAAGAGACGGGCGAGGCTCTCACAACCTGGTAAGAGACGGGCGAGGCTCTCACAACCTGGTAAGAGACGGGCGAGGCTCTCACAACCTGGTAAGAGACGGGCGAGGCTCTCACAACCTGGTAAGAGACGGGCGAGGCTCTCACAACCTGGTAAGAGACGGGCGAGGCTCTCACAACCTGGTAAGAGACGGGCGAGGCTCTCACAACCTGGTAAGAGACGGGCGAGGCTCTCACAACCTGGTAAGAGACGGGCGAGGCTCTCACAACCTGGTAAGAGACGGGCGAGGCTCTCACAACCTGGTAAGAGACGGGCGAGGCTCTCACAACCTGGTAAGAGACGGGCGAGGCTCTCACAACCTGGTAAGAGACGGGCGAGGCTCTCACAACCTGGTAAGAGACGGGCGAGGCTCTCACAACCTGGTAAGAGACGGGCGAGGCTCTCACAACCTGGTAAGAGACGGGCGAGGCTCTCACAACCTGGTAAGAGACGGGCGAGGCTCTCACAACCTGGTAAGAGACGGGCGAGGCTCTCACAACCTGGTAAGAGACGGGCGAGGCTCTCACAACCTGGTAAGAGACGGGCGAGGCTCTCACAACCTGGTAAGAGACGGGCGAGGCTCTCACAACCTGGTAAGAGACGGGCGAGGCTCTCACAACCTGGTAAGAGACGGGCGAGGCTCTCACAACCTGGTAAGAGACGGGCGAGGCTCTCACAACCTGGTAAGAGACGGGCGAGGCTCTCACAACCGGGTAAGAGACGGGCGAGGCTCTCACAACCGGGTAAGAGACGGGCGAGGCTCTCACAACCTGGTAAGAGACGGGCGAGGCTCTCACAACCTGGTAAGAGACGGGCGAGGCTCTCACAACCTGGTAAGAGACGGGCGAGGCTCTCAC
Organism: Homarus gammarus; assembly: GCA_958450375.1. Classification (NCBI taxonomy): domain Eukaryota; kingdom Metazoa; phylum Arthropoda; class Malacostraca; order Decapoda; family Nephropidae; genus Homarus; species Homarus gammarus. Next base: position 64,318 of record CAUDMG010002044.1, read on the forward strand.
AACCTGGTAAGAGACGGGCGAGGCTCTCACACCCGGGTAAGAGACGGGCGAGGCTCTCACACCCGGGTAAGAGACAGGCGAGGCTCTCAACATTGCAAGTGACGGGCGAGGCTCTCACAACATTGTAAGTGACGGGCGAGGCTCTCAACAATGTAAGAGACGGGCGAGGCTCTCACACCCGGGTAAGAGACGGGCGAGGCTCACACACCCGGGTAAGAGACGGGCGAGGCTCTCACACCCTGGTAAGAGACGAACAAGTCAAGTGTTATTTTCCCATACACAAAAGGTTAATTTTGACGAAAGAGAACCCGGGATTGCATAACTACTCCAACTAGAATACGAAACGAGCCGAGTGCAACAACTTCAACCACAAACACCCGGCCCAGACGCCCATTGGCGTACCCAGAAATCTGCCAAGGGGAGAGGGGACTTTGAACTAAATATACCGAGGTAATGTTGAAATACGAGATAATTAATATTTTTCTTACGTTCATGATGAATTTACCGGTCAATAGTGACGCTGTTATTTTCATTTCGTTATCGTAATTGTTTTTCTTTTCTTATCGTTAAAACACCTATGGGGCGGCATTACAGATAATCCCTCCTGTAGATGGGACTAACGTCCAGGACCGTCAGCAACCTAACCGGACACTGGAGGAATTTATTTAGTAATACATTAAAACTAAAGTGTAACTACATTAAATAATAGTTTATCAACATGAAGCTTTAACATTAAACAATAATACTGTATTAACATGAAGCTTTAAAATTGAACAATAATAGTGAATCAACATGAATCTTTAACATTAAAAATACCTAGCTTCAAAATACCAGCAACACTCGCAATATACAATTAACAAATGACTTATTAACTAAGTAGTCTACACATCAGGCGCCCTAGACACCTGTTGCAATACATATAGGACTTCTCGTGTGAATAAGCAGGTAGTAGGCATCTACTAAACAGGGAGGTACTACCGCCTGGGAAGATATTGGAAGCATAATGTGTTGTCTAACGGTACACCCTGCTGCCATGTGGCATCACGAAAATTGTGACCAAGTCCCAGGTTGCTGTTCTGACTTCTGCCTCACTTACACACAATTGCAGGGTCTCGATTGCTTCTCTTACTTCGACAACATAACATACATAATGTATATTGTTTCTCAGTCTTGGTTTATTTTTTCGTTTTTGTATTTATTTATGGTTATTATTATTATTATTATGGTTATTGTTGTTATTATTATAATTATTATTATGGTTATTATTACAACGTACACTCACTAAAAGATTATTGTGTACCTTTGCCGGGTTATACAATGTGACACACCAGACCAAGAAATTTAATAACACTCATCACAGTTTCTGCCGCAGGGATCGTTTCAGAGCCAAAGGTGCAGCATATTTTTTTTTAGCGGGTGTACAGTACAAACAGAAAAGGAGGATTGTATTTGCCAATGTGGTAGTGTGACTTGCTAAGCTACGTTAATAAATGCTTTAATACTTACCATGTCTGTGGTAACAGCCAGACTCATTAAAGCATAGTTTACAGGCAGCTGTTTAATGTTAAGAGACTTGTGAGGTGTTCTGCAGCCGGGACACTCGAGGGTGTGGTGGTGCAGGCGCCTGATGCAGCTGGAACAGTAGGTGTGACCACAGGGCAACACCAGTGGGTTACAAACACCTGGATTGTACTCCACAGTGCATACCTCACACGTCGGGCACTCCATTCTGTAGGTTATCTGGAAGAAATCAGAGCTATGATGCTAATATGCCCCCCCCCCCAAAAAAAAAAATTATATATATATATATATATATATATATATATATATATATATATATATATATATATATATATGTATAACATTCACAGAAACTTGGTCTAATTTAGATTCGCGCGAGTTACTTGTAGAATATAAAAGTAAGTAATATACATTACTTCACACCGATAGGAAGATCAATAAAGGGGTGGGGTAACATATTATGTCAGGAATAATTTGAAGTTTTATATGAAAAATTAAATTAAATGAAATTAGTACAGAAACAGTTTACAATAGAATGATTTGAACACTGTTAAGGAAAAATTGATCATATGTATTATACAGAGATGTACAAATCTTATTATGGTTGAAAAGTGATTTATTGGGAAAGAAATAACAATAACCCCAATTGATGAATAATTACTTAAAACATATTAGGCAGAGAAAGGTTATATTCAATGGAGCAAAACTGATAACGAGGAGGAAAGGAGTAATACTTGGAATAAACATTTTTCATAACTTAAAAAAATGATACCTGAGGCACCGACTGTCTACAGATAGTGAAGAAAACATTAGACGAGTTAGTAATGACTCGTAACATATTAAAGCTTAATAAGTTACCAGGTCTCAAGAAGATAATTGCCAGAGTATTAAAGGAATGTAAGGAAGAACTTGGCGAACTTGTTACAGTGGTTCCCAAACTGAGGGCCACGATCCCCTTGGGGGGCGTGAGGTGGGAACAGGGGAGGCATGAAGCCATCTGCCATATTTTGCTATTTTTTGCTCAAGTAGAATATAACGAAGAAACTCTTTCAGGAGTAACTCGCTCTCCGTTTGAACCTTCCACACATCCGTGCAAAACCGGAGTATAACAGTCGCCCCTATCCGTTTTCTATCATTTCATCTCTCTCTCCTTTCGCGTCTTGTACATGTCATGGATACCAAACTGACTCTCACACTACTCGTATCTTTCACAATATTACCAGCCACCGATCCTCCCTCATTGAACTATATAATTAAGGTCTTTCATACTGGTATTATTTATGTTTTATTTGTTTTCATCCATGTTCACTATGCAATGGGTAATCTGATTCTCAACGATACTGAAATATAATTATAATAAAAAATAAAATCTATGAAGATTTTACATAGAAAAATATAAGTGGGGGGGGAGGGGGGGGGGAGTAAGGACTTCGCAAAAAGCAAAAGGGGCTTCATGTTAAAAAGTTTGGGAACCACTGTGTTAAACAAATGATTGTGCAGTAACTAAATCCTGAAGGATAGGGAATGTGATGCCGATTAATTAATTATCGAAACGGAAGATAAATCGTTATCATCTATCTACCGTCAAACAGCTTAACATAAATTGCTGAAAAATTACTGGATGCAACAGTTACCGAGTCAATTCGAAACTCCTCAAGGAAACACAAGTTGATCTAAGCCTGGCTTTACCATTGGGCGTCCTTATATGGCAAATCTAATACATTTTTTTTCAACTGTTTTCCAATCAACTAACGATGGATACGCTTATGATGTGGCTTACCTCGAGTCTTTGGCAGGATCCCTCACAACAGACTTGTACGTAAAGCCGAGTCACATGATATTGCAGGGGGGGAAATTCTACATTGGATTGAGGCTTGGTTAGCGGACAGGCGAGTTAGCACTAAAGTTGACTGAGGTAACTTCACCGGTGGCGTACCCAAACGCTGAGTATTTGGACCGTTACTCTATGTATGACGACATTCAGATGCTGACAACAACATAAATCAATTTGCCGAAGACAAAACTAGGGCGAATAACTATATTTGACAAGGACTCCGAAAATTTATAGGAAGACCTAAACCTTTTTTTTTTCTTTTGGACTGAAAAAAAAATGCGGAATAAATTTGATGTGAAAATGTAAACTTCTAAAGCTTGGCAATTTTAACAGAGGAACCAACTATCAGACGAACAAAGTAGATAGAGGAATTTGACTGAGAAAGATCAAGGAATAATTATGGGTCGACCCTAAAGCCAGGTCAGCAATGTTTATATTCAAAACAAGACCAAGGGAGTACTAAGGTTAACATCTAAGAGTGTTACTAAGAGGACAAGCGAGATTATCCTTAAATTATATGCTAGACCTCACTTACTGTAGATTATGCGGCTCAGAATTGGTCATCGTACTATAAAATGGATATCGATTCACTAGCAAGTACTCAGAGGAAGATGACAGGTAATCCCGGGCATTAGAAACCTCAGGGACGTAGAGTGAGTACCAATATGATTGACGTTCATAAACAGAAGTCAGGGTTAAATAAAGGTGAAAATAAAACCCGGTATCAAACCAGGAGGAAACACACACTTGCCACAAAAAGTTCTCTGCGCTCTAACAATGACAAAATGTACGCGAAATCTTTACATTGCTCTGAGGAATTGTAATATTATTTTCAAATTTAATTACTTATTTTCACCTGTAAATACAATAAAGACGAGCAACATATATTATTACGTAATAGGGAGTCACCTCGTAACCAGGCGTATCAACCATTCAGATGACAAGAGCCCTAGTGCTCATTCTGAAATCTGTCGCTCAGCTGTTGGGGAACTTTTTGTGGAGAGAGTACAATGGTTTTTAATTAAATAAATTTAGACTTAGGCCCTTCCCATCACTGTCCATCTCCGGCCCTTCCCATCACTGTCCATCTCCTGCCCTTCCCACCACTACCTGTAAACGCCTTAGCTGAGGACGTTCAGGTGACGGGCAAGTCAAAGGGAAAGGATTGAAACCCGCCTTTTGACGCATTCAATATTTATTGATGTGGTCCAAACCTTCAGACAACAAGGCGTTCATTAGTATTACATGGTGATCCATCTGATTATTCTGATACATAATTAGTTAAGTCTCACACAATTTCATCTTAATTACGAGTACAATTGATGAATAAGCATAATGACATGATACAAAGTTCATAACTCTATTAATCTTAGTCACACTTCAGTCAGCTTTGTCTTATTGCTCCAGATAAGGCAGAAACGATTAGGCATAACAAGTCAACAATATTTCAGTACTGAGGGGTATGTCATCACTTAGGCTGTACTTACAAGTGCGGGTCAATGCGAGGTGGCCGGTAATAAAGTCATAGGAAAAAAGTCAGAAAAAAGTCACAATTTTGGCTCGGAAAAAAAGTCACAATTAATTTATGGTGGCCGGTAATAAAGGCACAAGAAAAAAAGTAAAAAAAAAAGTCGCAATTTTGGATAAGAAAGAAAGTCGGGTAATCAAAAAAATATTCAAGTCCGTCACAGTTTATTTAAGTACCATAAACAATTAAAGTAATAAAACTGAAAATATTTTAATTCAGTTATTAACTGGCAATACATGGACAACACTATTTATATATGATGGCATTACATGTATGTATGCATATTCCTTTACTGAAACTGATTGACATATTAACCTTAAAAAATGTGAGAATTCGATAGTTAACTTTTCTTTTTTTCCTGTGACTTTTTTTTTGTGACTTTTTTACCTGGATTCCAATGCGAACCAGTATGGTGTTCCAAGGGACAATAGTACTGCTTAAATTGCTCCAGCACAAAACTCGGCCAGGATTGAGAGTCGGTATTTACCACTGCTAGCAGAGGGCTGGTCCTCACAGTATCACTGGAGAGGCTATCTGCTATTATGGGGGCCAGGCGGCCACGCCACCTTCCAAATCATACACGCCTTAAGAGTCTTAGTCTATGTTAGGTGGAACATGAGACAGAACCGGGATAGTCCTTATCATGGTCCGGCTTAACACACGAAACATACACACACACCTTGGAAGGCCGTTTTGCAACAGACACCAACAAACAGAGGTTGCCGGGTCATCGGAGCTCTCAAGCTCCCACCACGACAGAGCCACGTATGCTATACCCTGTGCATTGATTAGTTCGACAGACTTGAATAGTTCTAACCTAACCATGCATAACTGTATCGTAGTAATATTCAGGGACAATACTGGGGTAATTTTGACCTTCATACTATAATAGAGGAGAATCTGGTAAATAGTAGTAACGACCAGTTGCTTTAAATTTCTTGTGTGGCAACTGGCTTTTTTTCTGCAAGCACCGGTTTACGGAACTTCCTCAAGGAGATGGCCCAAGCCTAACCTCCTTCATAGTAGGTGAATAAAATGACCAGGTTAGGTTAGATTCTTTAAGCTATGTTTTTAACCCCACGTTCTCTCTACTTCCAAGATTGACAGGATGAGAAGGGTTATAACACAATAATTATGCATTTCCTCAAAGTCTCATAATCACTATATTTAGCATGAAAACTACCCTTTTTTCAGGCCTAAAATGTATAAGAACATAAGAATGGAGGAAACTGCAGCAGGCCTATTGGCCCATACTGGGCAGTCCCGTTTACACCCAACGCCAATCACTCATACAGTATATCCATCCAACCTATGTTTGAAGCTATCCAGCGTTTCTAGTTAATGATGATATTTGGTAACTTGTTCCACGCATTCACTATTTTATTTCCAAGCCAATGCTTAACTATCTCGCGCCGAATAATTACCAAAGAATTTAAAAAATCTAAATGACAAACTGGCCCAAAAATCTGGCAAAACTATCAGCTTCTACTTTCATTTTATTCGTATATCGAGAAACAGCTTTAAATAAAGAGCAGGAGGTGCAAGGGATGGAAAGAGACCGTTTCTGGTAAAAACTCCGGAACACCGTCTTGGGATAACGAGAAACTAACAAATATATAGATAATACTGAGAGAGGCACCAGTGTTATCCAGCCGCCAAACTACAACGTCTGCTTATCTCAACAATAAATACAACATGTGCTTACCAATACCTCATACACCAATACCACCAGCACCTCGTTCACCGCAGCTTACACCACCAACACCTCGTACATCACCAACACCAACACCTCGTACATCACCAACACCAACACCTCGTACATCACCAACACCACCAATACCTCGTACACCAGCACCACCACCACCTCGTACACCAACACCACCACCACCTCGTACACCAACACCACCACCACCTCGTACACCACCAACACCTCGTACATCACCAACACCAATACCTCGTACACCAACAACACCTCGTACATCACCAACACCAATACCTCGTACACCAACACCAATACCTCGTACACCAACACCACCAACACCTCGTACACCAACACCACCACCTCGTACACCAACACCAATACCTCGTACACCAACACCTCGTACACCAACACCAACACCTCGTACACCAACACCAACACCTCGTACACCAACACCAACACCTCGTACACCACCACCACCACCACCTCGTACACCAACACCACCACCACCACCTCGTACACCAACACCACCACCACTACCTCGTACACCAACACCACCACCACCACCTCGTACACCAACACCACCACCACCACCTCGTACACCAACACCACCACCACCACCTCGTACACCAACACCACCACCACCTCGTACACCAACACCTCGTACACCACCAACACCAATACCTCGTACACCAACAACACCCCGTACATCACCAACACCAATACCTCGTACACCAACACCAATACCTCGTACACCAACACCACCAACACCTCGTACACCAACACCACCAACACCTCGTACACCAACACCACCACCACCTCGTACACCAACACCACCACCACCTCGTACACCACCAACACCTCGTACACCAACAACACCTCATACACCAACACCTCGTACACCAACACCACCAACACCTCGTACACCACCAACACCTCGTACACCAACACCTCGTACACCAACACCTCGTACACCAACACCACCACCTCATACACCACCACCTCATACACCAACACCTCGTACACCAACACCAACTCATACTCCAACACCTCGTACACCAACACCACCAACACCTCGTACACCAACACCACCTCATACACCAACACCACCATCTCATACACCACCACCTCATACACCAACACCACCAACACCTCGTACACCACCAACACCTCGTACACCACCAACACCTCATACACCAACACCTCGTACACCAACACCAATACCTCGTACACCAACACCTCGTACACCAACACCAATACCTCGTACACCAACACCAATACCTCGTACACCAACACCTCGTACACCAACACCACCAACACCTCGTACACCACCAACACCTCGTACACCAACAACACCTCATACACCAACACCTCGTTCACCAACAACACCACCACCTCGTACACCACCAACACCTCGTACACCACCAACACCTCGTACACCAACACCACCACCTCATACACCAATACCTCGTACACCAACACCACCAACACCTCGTACACCAACACCTCGTACACCAACACCAATACCTCGTACACCAACACCTCGTACACCACCAACACCTAATACACCAACACCTCGTACACCACCACCACCTCATACACCAACACCAATTCCTCGTACACCAACACCACCTCGTACACCACCAACACCTCGTACACCAACACCAATACCTCGTACACCAACACCAACACCTCGTACACCAACACCAACACCTCGTACACCAACACCTCGTGCACCAACACCACCAATACCTCGTACACCAACACCACCAATACCTCGTACACCAACACCACCAATACCTCGTACACCACCAACACCTCGTACACCAACACCACCAACACCTCGTACACCACCAACACCTCGTACACCAACACCAATACCTCGTACACAAACACCTCCTACACCAACACCACCAACACCTCGTACACCACCAACACCTCGTACACCAACAACACCTCGTACACCAACACCTCGTACACCAACAACACCACCACCTCGTACACCAACAACACCTCGTACACCAACACATCGTACACCAACACATCGTACACCACCAACACCACCTCGTACACCACCAACACCACCTCGTACACCACCAACACCTCGTACACCACCAACACCACCTCGTACACCACCAACACCACCTCGTACACCACCAACACCACCTCGTACACCAGAAACACCTCGTACACCAGAAACACCTCGTACACCAACACCACCACCACCGCCTCGTACACCAACACCTCGTACACCAAAAACACCTCATACACCAACACCACCTCATACACCAACACCACCTCATACACCAACATCTCGTACACCAACAACACCTCGTACACCAACACCACCACCACCTCATACACCAACACCTCGTACACCAACACCACCAATACCTCGTACACCAACACCTCGTACACCAACACCACCAACACCTCGTGCACCAACACCTCGTACACCAACACCACCAACACCTCGTACACCAACACCACCAACACCTCGTACACCAACACCTCGTACACCAACACATCGTACACCAACACCACCAACACCTCGTACACCAACACCACCAATACCTCGTACACCAACACCTCGTACACCAACACCACCAACACCTCGTACACCAACAACACATCGTACACCAACACCTCGTACAACCAACACCACCAACACCTCGTACACCAACAACACATCGTACACCTACACCACGAACACTAATACCTGATACACCAACATCTCATACACCAATAACACCAACACCTCATACACTAACACCTCATACACCAATACCACCAAAACCAATACCTCATTTACCAATACCTCATTTACCAATACCTCATACACCAATACCTCATACACCTCATACACCAACACCATCGACAACAACACTTGTAAAAGGGTAAGAATTACTTTCGAGTCTAAGGGTCCATCCTCAGTTGAACCCTGGTTCATTTGCGCCGTCAGTGCAATAGAAGAAAATCGATTCCTAACTAAAACGAATCCTAGTTACAGTGGTAAAAAAATCCAAACCACCCATTGGGATAAAAACAAATGGTATTTTTCCGTATTAACGCCCGTTAGGTTAGGTTTAATTAGGTTAGGTTAGGTTGCGAAGAAACGAGTGACGTCGGACAGAAAAGGATGTTAGAATCAAATCAAACTTAAAAACCAAAGTAAAAAAAAATAAAACAAAATAAATAAAAATTAAGCTTCAAGTCAGTTTGGTGTTAATCAGGAAATTTTCCCAAGCAAATATTAAATAAACCAGAAATAAAACCATCAAAATTTCAACGACAAAAATAAATAATCTTCTGAAATATATAGGAGGCCTCGGTAAAATTTTACTTCAGCACAACCACGGAATCTTAATAATTTTTATCTCTGCATTCAATAGTATAGACAGAGTGCAGAGATAAAATTCTTAAGATCCCGTGGTTGTATGGATGTAAAATTTTACGAAGGCCATAAACATGTCTCGCTCCCTGGGCAGCACGACTCTTCCCCTAGTCAAACGGGTTGTAGTGGACGTCTCCCCTACAACTACGTATCACATTCCGATGTGCCGTCTCCTAGCAACCAAGCGAGAGCCGACGCCAGATGGTACGGTTGCTTAGCAACGAAACTAGTCACCGGCAACTTTCTGGGTTTTCCCAACATGATTCATAGAGGACTGGCGGCTGCTGCTGGGTATATAAGCTCTGTCTCTCCATTGAGATTCATTCTGCCCATCTTCCTGAACAAGCAACACCTCCTCCAGCAAGCTCCACGCTGTTAGCATTCATTCAATCAGGAGGCCAGCAACAGGCATCTTCTTCTCTAACGAAGCTCCTGCACATCTACCTTCTTCAACACGCTACTCACCAAACGTCTTCTACTGAGCAGCTCCCAACCACACGGCACCTCCAGCACCAGACTGTTTATCATATAACTTATATTATATAAGAAAACCACATTAGAGTTTCCTTCCATCCTGAGTGCTAGACAACATTAATACCTCGATACCCCTACAGGGTAAAAAGAAATCTGGTCAATTTGTAGTTTCGACGAACCACGAAATTTTTATTAGATTCTGTTTTACCCATAGTTCAGACAGTCCTAAGACACTTTTCTTCTATGATGTTCCCCCCCCCCCTCAAATTACCTAAACATTACCTCACCGAACCTCCTAACAGGATCCCCCGGCATATATGTCATTTGCAATGGAAGCATCATAGAAGAAAAGCGTTTTGTAATTGTCTGAACTGTGGGAAAAACACATTTTCTAATAATTATGTCCGTGGTTGGCCGAAACTACAAATTTCACCAAAAATCGGAAATACCAAAGTAGGCACGTTCCAATTCCTCCATTTTTTTTTTTACAACCGAGAAAGATTTTTTCTATAGAATCTTTCCTAAAATTGCTCCGTGTTATAAGTAGAAGTTGTAATCTATTACCTTTATTACTTAACGTCAGTAGATCATGGGTTCTGATTTTTCCGCGGATTGACAATAACTGTCACTGAAGATTAATCTTGGCAAGAACAAACCGCTAAATAGATATAGCATTTTTTACTTTATATAGGTTTGCCAAAGCCTTACTTTAGCAATTCTTACATAGGATCCTCTAACAACTAATAAATATTTTGGGAATATTTTAGAAAACAAGATTATTATCCAAACATCGCTAGCTCAGTGGTGCTGCTTTTGTAAAGTATTACCAATTGAAATATTTTGATCCTTTGTTTCCATACACAACTCATTTGCCCCATTACATATACAAAGGACTGAGAACCATTGTGAAAAACTTACTTCTCGGCTATTAATGTCTCTAATATCACAGGAAATGCATTGTGATTTGCGAAATTAACGTTGTTTACATGGACCAAATATATGTGAGTATATAGGCTACAACCTATAACGACTGTGAAGGAGTACTACTCTACTATTTTAAAGAATATCAAAGTTATCTCACTTAGCCTCCCGGATCGAAGAGGTGTTGTCAAATATTTGCAGAGCAGACCGGTCACAATATCTCCTCACAATATGGAAGTTACTTGTTCACTGATGGCACCAAAACTTGCTCCGTTATACTGAGAGTGATAAGCAAGAGAGGTATCTCTAATTGTTCCAAACCTAGTAGCTGGTAATCTATGAATATTAAAGAAAACGAAAATTCCTTGTCATTCTGATTTCCCACACAAGATGGCGATAGGGTCGATTTCTTAGTCACAAAATCTGCTTCTTCCTTGATATCATATTTTCCCCTTCAACGCGCCTTGCTGACTTATCACATAAATAATTGTAATTTCATAATTCACATAAAATAAACAAATGCGAACTTTTTTTTTATACTGTGTAACTTTATTATGCCGTGTCTAATATCACCTTGAAGTTTGATAAACACGCGAAAAAACTAAGCTTCTCCACCCACCTTCCTCCTCCATTCCATACAATTGTGTAGATTCGAAGTAAACATTTACAGCAGGTCTAAGAAGGATGTGATATATATGGAGATTAAGAACTTAGTTTTTTAAACGTTATTAGTTGAAGATTTTAGCAAGTGAGTGCAGTGCTTCTGTCGCTTCCCATACAATCCCCCTTTATCCTTCTCTTGAGATTTACATTATGTTCACCTGCGTAAAATAGGTAGAAGTTGAATCATGACTGTACGAACTTCTGTTAAAATATAAAAGACATACTTTATAGAAGAGGAGCCTCGTTGAGAGTGTCTGGTCACTGTGCCTAATGAACAAGGTTTGAAGGCTGTTTTTAGATGAATCAAGGAATGTGAATACAACAAGCTTGGTCACATTCGTGTATATGTGGACTAACTTCACGACCGGGCAAAATCGAAGATGGCCGCCACAAAATAAAATTATTTTGATATACCGTCGCTTGTTTTGGCATGTTAATTTCGATATATGAAGTAAAAAAAATAACAACAGATCTCATTTATATCGAATATAATTCGTAATTGATCAAAAGTATTCACAACAGGATCCTTAAATCAGCACTAACTATACGGTATGTATTCACGATGAATTAAGTTTTGCTAAAACATCATAATCGCCATAGTCAGTTTCTCACAGTGTTTTAGTCTACAATTTTATTAAAATGTTTGGAGGATGTAGCTGTGTACTGTACATACACCACTATCAATTGTGCAACCATAGTTTATTGGAGAAGGTGTCAAGTTTGTCGAAGTTGAGAAGTACCTAAGTGTGACAATTGGTTTTTACTCATCTATTTTTATTTGTTTATTTTTATCTATTATTCTTAATTTCTTTTTTCAACTTATTTTCTTCCCTTCTTTCATTTCTATAATCAATTAAACATAATATCTATTTTTTTACATTATTCTATCATTCGTCTTTATATTATCTTTGATTCTTATTTACTAAACAATTAAATGGAGCAGTTAAAGAGGTAGGAAGAAATTAAGAATACAAAATCATTAGACACCGGAGTTGTGCCAGACTTGTGGAAACAGGCAAATGTAGTACCCATATTCAAAAAGGGAGACAGAGCATCAGCGTCAAATTACCGGCCGATCAGTTTGACGTCAGTAGTGGGGAAATTTCTTGAATCAATTATAGCAGATAACATACGATCGCATTTAGAGAAAACCAAATTAATCTACGACTCTCAACATGGGTTTACAAAGGGAAAATCTTGTCTAATAAATCTGCTGACATTTTATAGGAAAGTCTTCAAGGTAGTAGATAATGACGAAAATTACGATGTTATTTACTTAGACTTTAGCAAAGCATTTGACAGAGTACCGCATCAGAGGCTTCTGAGAAAAATTAAGGCTCATGGTATCGAGGGGAAAGTTTTAAATTGGATAAAATCATGGCTCACCGATAGAACGCAGAGGGTCAGCGTAGATGGTGTTAAATCTGAGTGGGGCCGTGTAACCAGTGGGTCAGTACTAGACCCACTCTTGTTCATAATCTACATAAACGATCTAGATACTGGGATCAGCATTGACATAAGCAAGTTTGCGGATGACACCAAAATAGGGCGGCAGATTAATTCAGGGCAGGATGCAAATGCATTACAGGGGGATCTAAATAAACTGCAGGGGTGGTCTGAAAAATGGCAAATGAAGTGCAACACCAGCAAGTGCAGCGTACTTAATATTGGAAGAACAAATACTGTCAATGTATACAGCCTTAACAACATCAACCTAGAGAAGTCGATTTGTGAAAGAGACCTAGGGGTACTTGTAAGCCCGGACCTACGGCCTAGAAAACAGTGCGTTAATGTTCGAAATAAGGCAAACAGAGTATTAGGTTTTATATCTAGAAGTGTAAGTAATAAGAGTGCAGAGGTCTTCTTGCAACTATATCTTGCGCTAGTCAGGCCGCACCTCGATTATGCGGTTCAGTTCTGGTGCCCGTATTATAGAATGGATATATAAATTCACTAGAGTCGGTGCAGTGAAGAATGACAAAAATGATTCCGGGACTTAGAAACCTTCCATATCAGGATAGGTTAAAGAAACTAAACTTGCCTTCCCTAGAAAGACGAAGAGTGCGGGGAGATATGATAGAAGTATTCAAGTGGGTAAAAGGAATCAATAAAGGTGATATAGATAAAGTTCTTATAATATCCGAGCAGGATAGGACTCGGAGCAACGGATTTAAGTTGGATAAGTTTAGGTTTAGGAGGGAGATAGGAAGGAACTGGTTTACAAATAGGGTGGTGGACGAGTGGAACAAGCTTAGCAACTTTGTAATAAGTGCTGGAGCGCTGGAAAGTTTCAAAAGGAGGCTGGATATATTCATGGATGATAGAGAGTGGTAGTAACTCTCGACAGGAGCTGCCATGCACAGGTCAATCGGCCTATTGCAGACTCCTTATTTTCTTATGTTCTTATGACATTCAACCCACTGAGAGTATATAGAACAAATTGTTAAAATTAATTACTTTCAGTTACTCTAATTTAGGATTTGTTTATATTAGGTTTGTCAATACATTGATTATTTGTTTTAATTGGATTTACACCTTGAATTGAATAAATTAATTACTGATCTTTGTAATTATGATGAAATAGACCAAATAGCAATTATGGAAACGTCGTCATTTTGTTTTCTAAATAACTCCACTTTCCAGAGGAGAAGAGATATTGAAATTAAAACAGTTTATTTAGCCAGAAAAATACAGATACAGAGTGGGTAATATTAACAATATTGACATGGTTGAGCCAATTGAGAGCCTGAGGTGGGCACCATCAGAATTCGTCATCTACATGCATAAACGAAGAAAATGACACCCCACCTGTACCTTACCACTAAAAATTCCATAGGACTATGTTTGCTGAGACTATAGTATTTTGAGATAGGTATAGTAAGTTTTGTCAGATCAAACCAAGCCAGTAGAAAAACATACATCTATGAGGTTATTGTTTGTAAAATGTAAGGATGCATTATCGCCTCAGGGGCTATTCTTGATACTGCACGTAATATTACTGTTTATGAGTGTCATCAGTTCTCTTTTATGGAAGCTTTGGTCTTGGCGGGAGGTGTAATGATTGTTTATCAGAAAACAGCTTACAGCCCAGAGAAAGACAACACATATAACAGTAAGTAGATGCCCAAGTGGTCACCCACATAGGTTGATACACCCTACAGTGACAGTAAGACCTGACCCAGGAGAGGTCACGGACAAGGTACCTGAGTTAACCCGGCGTTATGGCTGTGTTACTCAAGAAACCACACCTGGACAAGCTGTCCAGACCTGACCCAAGAGAGGTCGGTTTCATTGACCCAGAGTTCTCACCGCCACGCGATTAGCTTAACCCGGCAACATGACTGTGTTAATCAAGAAGCTACCCTCCAGCAAGTACACCTATCACCTGACCAGACACACCTAGAATTGTGACGACGCCTTCAGGCTGGAGATCGTCAATATATAGGCCCTGCAGCTCCCTCTAAGGACAGTCACTATTTCACATTCGCCAGCCAGCCTTCGCCGTGAACGGACCTCTCTTCTGACCCTTCATTGCTAAAGCCTGCCAGCCTGTCTCTAACCGTTGACGACCCGAACGAAACGACCACCTCACCACCATTACTCACACACCCGGGAAGCTCGTTCCAGACAACGCCCTTTCTGTGCCTCCCCACTGATCAGGGGTGACTCCTGATCAGAGGCGGCCCTGATAGGGAGATCTGTAACGGCTTTCTGCAGCGGACTTGGGCCGCGATCCCACTGGTGTTACTTGAACCAGTGGCTGCTTTTCTTTGATCTTCCTTCTTTTTCGCTCTGGCCTGGGGACCTGCACCCTAGAGGTGTATTCGTCCTTGGGTCCCCCCTGTAACTGTTCACCTCCACCGTAGGAGATTGTGAACACGAAAGGGGATAGGAGCAGAACCCATCCCTCCGCCGAGCCTTCCTGGGTAACCGTGATCGTGCCGGCCCACCTAGGAAGGGGGCCGCAATCCTTAATCCTCCCCCCCCCCCCTGAATAGGTACACTTTAAGCTCACGCCTAAGAGTGAGCACTTATCAACAATAGGGAAATAGGTTCCCCTAACGGGGCTTCTGGGTGAGTGACACAGGAACCACTCCACGACTACTCGACCAGCAAGTGGCGGTGGGGAGTGCTGTAATTCCTGTGTTTAGGTTGCTCGCCCGGGATAGGTAGGGTGCCTGTAACTTTCGTAAAATCACAACAAGACTGATGCCACGGAGAACGACCAAAGCAAATGACTTGGACAACTGGAAACAGGATACGGGTACGCTCCCTCCAGGGGGGCGTATCCGAAAAACGCAAGGAGGAACTGGGCATACTACTATGTGCCAAGCTAAACATCAAATTCGCCGCCTTGATCGAAACAAAGGACTCCTTCGTAGTCCTTTGCCTGGAAGAAAAGGATGTAGACAATATGCTCTCTGCCGACTCAACAAAGAAATTAAAAGAACGGGGATTTGAGACAGTAATACCACCACAACTACGTGCAAAAAAATCCGTAGTAACTAAAAGGGTAGATAGAAACATACTGAAAGAAACACCAAGCTACATTGCTAACAATATAGAAGAGAAGAACCCATGGGCCAGAGTTGAGGAGGTGGTGCTTATGCCTGGTGCTCCCACCATGATGAAGGTCAGGTTTGGAGAGATCTCCATGGCACAAAAAGCCCTCGAGAATGGCCTCTGTATCTCCCACTACCACCTGTCAAAACAACAAATTGAGCAGGAGGAATTTTATGCAATAATACCGTGTTGGAACTGCTATAAATACAATCATCTAGCAATAAACTGTCCCCAAAAAGATAAGAAGTTCTGCTCCGAATGTACAGCAGAGGGCCACACATTCAGAGAATGTAGCAAAAAAGATAACCCCAAATGCCTGAACTGCAATGGGGACCACCGAACACTAGCAGCACGCTGCCCCATAAAGAAAGAAATTATTAGGAATCTGAGAGAAAAAGAAAGGGCAAATAAGAAGATAGAAACAGACCCTAACAAGACATATGTGTAGGTTATGTATCTATGCTACTGTGCCAAGTAGCAACCTTGTAAATATGCTACTGTGCCGAGTAGCATTTATATACAGTATATAATTACGTGGCAACACTGCACGTGTTATGTGGCAACATTGCCCCGAGGCTGCCATATGGCAAGGCAGTCTCAGTCTGACTCTGTGGGCCGTGCATGGCACACGCAAGTCAGACTGAGACTGCCTTGCCATATGGCAGCCTCGGGGCAATGTTGCCACATAACACGTGCAGTGTTGCCACGTAATTATATATATAAATGCTACTCGGCACAGTAGCTTATTTACAAGGTTGCTACTTGGCATAGTAGCATAGATACATAACCTACAACATGCAGCAATTGCAAAGCTGCAAAATACCACCTCCAAAGTTCTGAAGAAGGCGAAAGAAAACCCCCTCATGCAACCTACATACCTTAATCTGAGCGAAGGATTACCATTCACAATTCTAACCAGTATCATTCATGCACACATCAACAACATCGCAAAACCAGGATCCTTTGGAAAAACGATCAGGGAAATATTTGCTGCAAACAATCTGCCGGAGGTGAAATTCCCAGACGACGCCCCCTCAACAGAAATATTTAAAATTGTCACTGAGAGTAGCCTGGGAATAACCAAACCACAGGAGCACAAAACCAAACTAGGCACAGAAGAAAACGTCATGGAAATAGACCCTATCAGCCAAGCAGTCACACCACACCGCAAATCATCAGATTCCACAACTCAGCAAACAGAGAAACCACAACCTGCAAAAGCTGACCCAACCAAAGCGAAATCAAGAAAAGAATCCCACTCTGGCCATCGTGCCTCCCCCCCCATCTTCACCAAGCGATGTGCAGCCAGCAGACCTAGGCAATGAGATCGGTATCCGCTTCTATTCAGTCAACACACCACCTACAATAACAAATGATAGACTTGTGCAGGAAATCAAGGAAGGCACAGTCAAATTCACCTACGAAGTGTTAGGGTAGAAGAATCCTACATAGATCAGTTGATAAATGCAGGACTAATAAACACCAAATACAACACAATTGAAAGAGTAGACATAACTAAGCTTAAGAAAATCAGAACGGGATTGAAGGAGGAAAGGAATAGACACTCGCCAGGAGACACACGAGCCAGCAAACACCCTACACCAGGTTCCCGGGGTCCACGACTATTCAAAACAAATCATTAAAGATAATTCAACACAACGTCCTAGCCTGGACTCTGACGAGGAAAACAGAACTTACTAACATATACAGCACAATAGACCCAGACATCATCCTTATCAACGCACATGGTCGGAAAAACAGTGACAAAATCAAGATCTTTAACTACCATGTACATTAAATGAACATACACGACGAACCATATGACGGAATAGCAATAGCTATAAAACGCAACATACAATACAAAATCATTGACAACTTTCAAAGTAACTTTCTTGCAGCCGAAATAAATACAACAAGAGGCCCAATAACTATTGGAACTTCATGTCTGACATTCAGACGGTTAATATTCCCTACAGGGGACATCTTAAAACTAATGAGGCAAAACAATCCAGTATACTTCATAGGGGACCTCAATGCTAAACACACAACCTTAGGACACAATATTAGAAACCCAAGAGGATAAATCCTCCATGCTCTCATCGAACACGGGACAATAACACACCTCGGCCCGACTTCGAAACTTACGCATCAGCCGGTAACTCTGGGAAACCAGACATTGTTTTAACCAATAGGCATCACCATCTAAACGTACATCTAAGAGCTGGACCCACAACAACCAGTGATCATCTGCCCATAATAGCAACTCTATCCACATCCCCGATACAAATTCCATCAATCCCAAGATTTTCACTCAATAGAGAAAATTGGGAAAAATTTAAATCGGATCTTAGCAACAACGAACTAACACTACTACACAACAAAGACACAACAGAGATTGACAAAACACTGGATACATGGTACAATGAAGTAATAAGAGCAATGAAAAACAACATCCCAAAAATAACATACAGTACATTACCATATGCACAATTAACACATGAAGAGAAAATGATCCAAACTAGATTCACTAATCTATATGAATACACAAGAACACACGGGTGGAACAATGACAACAGAATATTATACAGGAATCTAAAAGAAGAACTGAAAGACATTAGCAAGAACAAACACAATGAAACATGGAACAAGCTGATCCATGATACACAGGCAGACTACAGAAATCCAAAAGCATTCTGGATAAAAATAAAAAACCTAATGGGAACCAATTCGGAAGAAACTAGCTACATAAAGGACAAAAACGGTAGAAAGGCAACAGAACCACACGATAAAGAACCAATATTTAGAGAATACTGGAAAGACATATTCAGAATCAACGACGAAGACAATAGAAGCTTCTGCCAAGAAACAGAACAGGCAACTAGAACATATTTGAGCCAGAACACAGAGAAATGGAAACCTACTAGGAAAATCAACCTCAATTCATAAATATTAATAACCCAATAATTCCTCCTTTAACTCAGAATGATATTGAAAAAACAATAGCAAGCTTTAAGAACAAAGCACCTGGCATAAGCCAAATTAATAAAATCGTACTACAAAACATTCCCGAGTCTATGATCGAACAGCTTAAAAATATATATAATGCCTCACTTGCAACTGGCTTCTTCCCTACCAAATTTAAAATAGCCAAAATCAGACTCATCCCGAAAGCAGGAAAGAACCATACTCAAGCAGAGAACTACAGACCTATCTCACTACTGGAAACACCCGGTAAAATAATGGAGAAAATAGTCAACCACAGACTCAGAAATTTTCTAGACCAAGAAAACAAATATAACCCGAGACAGCACGGCCTTCGGAAAAATCGAGGAACCAACACAGCAATAGCACTAATATACAAATCAATTGCAAATGCTGCAAGCAACAGAGACCAATGTAATATAGTTCTAAGAGATGTGTCAAAAGCATTTGATAAAGTCTGGCATGAAGGACTGAAGTTGAAAATAATCAAATTGGACATGCCTACCAATATCACAACACTACTATGCAATTTCTTAGACAACAGAAAGGCCAAATTAATCATCGACAACCATCTAGGACAAACTTTCAACCTTTATAGTGGAGTTCCCCAAGGCAGTAATATACCGCCGACATTATACACTGTATACACAGCAGACACGCTGCAACCACGGCAATCAGAATATATAGCATACGCAGATGATGTCACACTGATAGTCAGGTACCCAGGAAAACCCAAACAAATTATGGCCATCAGAACAAGCAGAGAAATAGAGATAATAAATAACTATGAACGAAAATGGAAGATAAAAACCAATGTCCAAAAACTCAAAATAATTCACATCGCAAAAACAAACCCCTACCCTATTATTGTCAACAACCAACAAATACCATATGCTGCCAATGGAAAAATATTAGGACTCAAGATAACCAGAAACGGAATAATCCCCCACATCAATGAAAGAATAGCTATGGCAAAATCACAACTTACAAAGCTCAGAAGATTCCGCCAATTAAACACCAACACGCAATTGCACCTATACAAAGCACTGATCAGACCACACTTAGAATACCCTCCGATACCTCAGAACACAATCGCAAGAACAAATCAACTTAAATTTCAAGCAGTGCAAAATATAGCCCTCAGAAGAGCGGCAAAACACCAACCACCATACACACAAACAGTACAAGACATACACACAGAACACGGCATAGACCCACTCAACACCAGAAGACACACCCAAGCAAATGCAATATGGGAACAAATCCAGCAAGAACAGGATCCCATACTAAACCAACTAATTGAGGAAAACAGCAACACATCGCACAGATGGTGGCCTAGAAGCAGAAAAAATGATCACGAAGAACCAGAGCCTCTATATACACAATAAAAAAAGAACCAAAAGATGGGCACAACTCTCCAGTCACAACAAGGACCTGGAGGGACCCCACAAATAAACAAAGACCTAAATAGTTCACAAACACCCACAATAAAAAACTAAAAACGAAAAAGATGGGGATCAACCCTCCAGTGCCACAAGGACCTGGAGGGACCCCCCCCCCCCCCCCCATCATAATATGCCCCAAGGAAACATCAAATAGAATAACTTAGTTTAGCTTGGCTGAGACCAGCCTTCCATAACCGCATGAGTCCTCTAATGCAGCACTGTTGACGGAAGACAAAAAACCCCGTCTCCGCAAGGTGGATAGCCCACCTGTTGTTAACCTCCTCCTCTATTTCCCACTTTTGAGCTTTACCTTGTACTGTACCCTTCTTGCACCCTCAGAGCTAATGCTCTCTTCTCTCCGTATCACCGACCGACCCTAAGGACAGTCACATTCGGATTATTATTGTAATAGGGAAGGAGCCGACAGCTCCTCCCCAGAGGGAGACTTCCCTCCCTAGCACAGCATCTCCAGCTAGCAGAGTTTTCCACAGGAAACATAGTCCAGCACTCCCTTCAACAGCACCTGCTGGGCCTCCCTCTAATCTGATATGGTACCCAATAGGCTATGGCAAAAACATCAGTTTGCTATACATTTATTAGAACGAATATACGTAAAAGTACACAAACACCATTATACAATATTGAATTATGATTCATGCAACAGTGAGACAATGTTATGAAGCCATGGACGCAGGTTTTTTTTTTTTTTGGGGGGGGGGGGGGGAGTTAAACGTGTACTTAAGGAATATCACAACTCGGGTATATAGTATTGTAATAGTACCGATACGAGAACAGAAAAGGAGAGGGAACGAAGGGAAAAAGAAGAAAATAAGAGAAGAGAAGATATAGAACATAAGAGACACGCACAATATTATTGTACCAAGCTATTTCTCTTGTCAATCGTGACGCAGTAAATAAAATATCAACACACTGAATTGGTTTTCTACTTTTTCTTACACATTGCCTTAAATCATTAGAATCGTACATTTATAGAACATTTAACCAGAAAAATTGTGTAGCATAGCACGAAACCCCCCCCAAAAAACAAACAAACTGCAGTTTAGGTCAAAATTGCTATTTCCATTATATAGTCATAAACAGTTAATTGAACCAGGTACATCTTGTGTACAAGCTGAGGAATATGTTACTACTTCACTATTTGCATCAAGTGATACGTAACAGACGAAGTCACACTTTAAAACTAATTATATCTCCTATTGATCAATGCGTTGCTATAATTAATATGAAATATTTTTTGAAGCAAATGCTAATAATTTCAGTGTCCTTATTCCTGTATCCCGTGAGCTGCTGGTGGGTCAGCTGTAACGTGTGAATCTCTCACCAATTTGTTAATGGGTTTGAGTCCTGATTGCCCAGGCACACGTGGGAAGGGTGTCAACCAGTGTGACCCTATTAAACATCACAGGTTTCCTCCGGCATAAACACAGAATAGACCAACCGCCCGAACTGCTAATAAGCTTATAATTGTGTAATGATAAAAACAAAACAAAAAACATGCTGGTAAGTTCATGGAAATGTGGGTCATCGGGGCAGAGACTAATTCAAAGGCGCTCCTTGCTGTTGGGACTTGAACCTTTCCCTCATAGGTTAGATTGTGTTAAGTAGCGAAGAGGGATTCCCCTACACTGGAGATATAACAGCTAGTGATAAATCTACATTAAGGTCATACAGCAACTGAACGTTGATTAAAGATATGTACGCAAATAATTTTCTTAGTTTTTTACGTGTTGGCAGAGCTACAGACCCTCTACTTGGAAGGATGGCTAAAAAGATCTACCGAAGACGAGGCCCCAGTAGATTAGATTAAAGAGGAATATTATTCCGGGAGCAAGAATATACCTAGACCACCAAAGTAACCTTTCCGCCTCGGGGGAAGTCGGTCTAACACTCTTCTCCGTCGTTCTCCGTGGGTCGAAGGGCAGCACCTGCGTGAAACTCTTATTCTCTGACAGGTTGACCAGGTGTTCAACCACCGTGTGAATCACGATGATGAAGAAAAGCAGGAAAATGCAAAAGAAGAACCACACATCGATTAGCTTGACGTAGGCAGTGGTGGGGAGGGCGTCCGACGTGTTGCTGAAGAGTGTGTAGAGCACTAATAGCGTCGTCAGAGCCACTGCCATCCTCACCTGTCATACATACCCCACACACACATACACTGATTAATTTGTATAACTTCAATATCACAATCAAAGGGACCAGTATAACATCTATTTAATAATTACAGAGTTTATTATAAAGTTAGTTTAGTCACAACAAAATCTAAAACGTCAGTTGCATAATCAAAGTAGAAAACCTAAAACTGAGTTATTTTTGTCAAGAATTCAGTGTAAATTAAACCAAACCTAAAAATTTAAAGGTAATTATTTTTTTGTCACTTTTGAACGGGTTTTGTTGCTTAATGTCAGTCGAAAAAAAGTGTGTTCTCCTATTTGTACTACTAAGATATTTTTTTCCACATTCTTACGTCCATAAGGGCGATGTTAACGTAGAGAGTCGTATAACCGACCAACTGCAGCATAGCGGTGGGCAGGTACACCGTCAATACGATCATCTTCCACCGTCGAGACAGCAGGAACTCCACCTGTACAACGATAGCTTGTTTATTAGCGAACTTCTTATTTTTTTTACGGGATTAGCCCACCAGGGCGCAGGTCAATGACCCACATGGGGGCCTGGGGGTGCCAATATAATAACAACAACAACAACAACAACACTGACAATGACAATAACAATGATAACGATAACGATGACAATGACAATGATAATGATAACAATAATAATAATAATAATAATAATAATAATAATACCAATTAGCAGAATCCCCGCCCTCCGGGCGGCTCATCCTCTAGGCAAAGGTAGGACGCCTCCCTCCGGGAGGCTCCACATTGTCTCACTGTTCAGTCCCCAAAACTTCTTCCATCAATAGTTTATTAACGGTGTATGTAAGTTCCACCATGTTTTTCACTACAACGGTACAGCAAAGTATATTTTTTTAGCATTAAACTGTTATTATTTTATTGTCTAATCATCACTACATATAACACCACCCATCAACATTACATATAACATCATCCATCATCACTACATAAAACACCATCCATCATCACTACATATAACAACATCCATCAACACTACATATAAAACCATCCATCATCACTACACATAACAACATCCATCAACACTACATATATCACCATCCATCATCACTACATATAACACCATTCATCATCACTACATATAACAACATCCATCAACACTACATATAACACCATCCATCATCACTACATATAACACCACCCATCATCACTACATATAACATCATCCATCATCACTACATATAACACCACCCATCAACATTACAAATAACATCATCCATCATCACTACATATAACACCATCCATCATCACTACATATAACAACATCCATCAACACTACATATAACACCATCCATCATCACTACATATAACAACATCCATCAACACTACATATAACACCATCCATCATCACTACATATAACATCATCCATCATCACTACATATAACACCATCCATCTTCACTACATATAGCAACATCCATCAACACTACATATAACACCATCCATCATCACTACATATAACAACACCCATCATCACTACATATAACACCAGCCATCATCACTACATATAACAACATCCATCGTCACTACATATAACATCTTCCATCATCACCACATATAACACCATCCATCATCGCTACATATAACACCACCCATCATCACTACATATAACAACACCCATCATCACTACATATAACAACATGAATTATCACTACATATAACATCATCCATCACCACTACAAATAACACCATCCATCATCGCTGTATATAACACCATCCATCATCACTACTTATAACAACATCCATCGTCACTACATATAACATCTTCCATCATCACTACATGTAACACCAGCCATCATCACTATATATAACACCATCCATCATCACTACATATAACACCATCCATCATCACTACATATAACACCAGCCATCATCACTACATATAACACCATCCATCATCACTACATATAACATCAGCCATCATCACTACATATAACACCATCCATCATCACTACAGATCGGTAAAGTAGTTTCCGAGATTCTCTTACGAACACACAAACAAATAAACCCACCCACAAACAGACGGGCAGGCGGCTCATTCACTAGGCCAAGGTAGGACGCCACCCTCCAGGAGGCTTCACATTGTCTCATTGTTCAGTCCCAAAAACTTCTTCTTCCATCAATAGTTCATTAACGGTGTATGTAAGTTCCACCATGTTTTTCACAACAATGGTACAGCAAAGTATAGTTTTTTGCATTAAGCCTTAATTATTTTATTGTCTAATCATCACTACATATAACACCACCCATCATCACTACATATAACACCACCCATCATCACTACATATAACATCATTCATCATCACTACATATAACACCATTCATCATCACTACATATAACACCACCCATCATCACTACATATAACAACATGCATCATCACTACATATAACACCACCCATCATCACTACATATAACACCACCCATCATCACTACATATAACACCACCCATCATCACTACATATAACATCATTCATCATCACTACATATAACACCATTCATCATCACCACATATAACACCACCCATCATCACTACATATAACAACATGCATCATCACTACATATAACACCACCCATCATCACTACATATAACATCATTCATCATCACTACATATAACACCATTCATCATCACTACATATAACACCATCCATCATTACTACATACAACATCACCCATCATCACTACATATAACACCACCCATCATCACTACACATAACACCATCCATCATCACTACATATAAAACTACCCATCATCACTACATATAACAACATCCATCGTCACTACAGATCGGTAACGTAGTTTCAGAGATTCTCATGCGGACACACACACACACACACACACAGACATACTTCTTTAGCATTTACTCTTTCGTATTTATATTCTGATACTTTAAGGTATAATAACTTTTCTATGCCGATCTCTGATAATATTTCGCATATGGGGAAGTAAAAATTTGCATGAGAAGCGTTCTGATAACAAAAATGCCACGAAGACAACATGAACATGATGAACAAATAGTAAACTCATCCTTATCACGTGACACCAGGCAGTGTGGTGAAGGATGTCACTGGAAATGTTTCTTGTTCTATCAAGATATTTACTTTGGCAGGGCGTTTCACAAGCTATTTTTTTTCTTCTCCAAGGTCGGAAATGATCAGAGGTCAACACAGAAAAGTTACTGTCCCTCAAAATGTGAGAATATAATTACGATAGATTATATACTAGAAAAAATATAGTGATTCTTCAGGTGTCCATCCGCCATCTAATTAGGCTAAGACAATATCTCCACGATACCGTCAGTTCACTGCACGAGTATAATATAATAAGGGAGTAAGGAGCACTGATCAGTCTATCCTGTTAAACAAGGAGAATGTAGATTATTTCCGGAAAATCATAGTAAATAAGGTCAAATATTTAACAAAAAATCCCTGCCCAAAACAGCAAAGAAAAAGTTAATCATAAATCAAGCTGCCCTTGCCAAAGTTTAGAATAAATGCTAGAATTTCAAGAGATGGGTTGCCCTTAATGACAAACAGAACAGGTAGGTTCAGGTAAGCTTTGTTGAGAAATAAAAAACAATAAAGTCGAATGTAAAAGGGCAAAAAGAGAATACCAGAGTCGACGGGCAGCAGAAGCATGTAGTCAAATTCTATAGCCTTCAATTGTTTCATTAAATCAAAATCTGAAAAATAAAAGTATAGTTGTTTCAGATCTGAGACTTGAAGAAGTACTTTTACAAGATCGGACCACGACAAAAAAGAGACTAAACAAATTATTTTTCGCAAGTTCTGGATCAGGTGGTGTGTAACACAGAATTGAAGCAATTGTGAAATGAAAAATAGAAATCATTAAGCTCAGTAATGACTGGAAACTGTTATTTGTGAGTCTGAATTCGAAAAGGGTAATCGCAGTTGTACGAATTATTACAGGCCTGTAGCATTTGTAAAATAGTAGAGAACTTTACATGTGATACCATGATGCATTTCAGACAATGGAATAATTTTATGTAACAAAGACAGATATTTTATCCATGGTAGTTTTCCCCGGACACAGCTGCCGGAGGTCCTGGATATTTTTTTAGACAATACAGTGACCCCTCGTTTAACGAACACCTCGGATAACGTAATTTCGATTAACGAACTGCCTTCCATAAGGATCTTCAATTCGGTTAACGAAAAAAAATTCGGTTAACGAAGTTCTTACGAACCGACCTCAACATGTTTTCGCTTGCACTGACCGGGCAACCAGCTTTAGTATCAGTCCGCCAATACATTAATCGGTTCTAGGGCTTAAATTCCTTACTATTTTAGTAAATATCAAGAAGTTTATACTATTCAATAATTTTAAAAGTTTAATATTAAATTTTTTAGTCATTTTAACAATTATTGAACATAATTGAAGGTAAAGTGACTAGTTTAATGCGCGGCATCCAGCCTCTTAACACAGCAAACAGGAGTTAGTCTCTCTCTGTTTTCACTGGAGGTAGCATCTTGCTTGAGACTCTCTTCAACTAAACGCTTTTTTCTGTGTTTCCAAGCAAATTATTGGTCATTTTGAAATATATTTTACATATTGACAATATATAATGTAGTGCAGTGTTGATTTTAAGAAAATAATCTTGAATTACACCAAGAGAGCTAAAATTTTATGGGTGAAATGGCGCAATGGGGTGACTTCTCTTCCACCCCAATGCCTTCTCTTCTTCCTTCTCCTCCACCCCCATTCTAAATCCCATCATCATCATCATCATCATCCAGGAGCCTTCCACATGCACACCTCAAAGTAAGTGAACTTTTCTACCATTTTTGTTGAATTTAGGAAATTTTGGGTGAGCTGGAACCAATTACCCAAAAACCCATTGAAACAATGGTTTCGGTTAACGAACGACCTTCTGGAACGGATTGAGTTCGTTAACGGAGGGGTGTCTCACCCAAGCTTACCACAAAAGACACAGAGCTGGACAACAGTGATATACTACTATGGCTAGCTTTATTTATTTATAAATTTTTACGGAGATTATCCCACCCGGGCACAGGTCATTGACCCACATCGGGGCGTGGGGGGGTTAATAATAATAATAATAATAATAATAATAATAATAATAATAATAATAATAATTCATAGTAAATAAAATTTATAATACCAGGTAATCTCACGGCGTGTCACCTTTGATACAGTCGTAGATTGATTGATAGTTGAATCATCCCAGCCACCCTGGGTTACATTTGTCATTATCTTTGCTTGTAAGTTATACAAGTGCACACAGGTTCTGTTATCTTCACTTGTGGTTCCTTGGTTTAATCTAAACACATGTGGTGATTTTCTAGTTATATTGGATAGTCTGGTAGTTACAAGGTTGCTTGTTGACAGACTACTGAGCATTAGCTATTAGCGTGTAATTAGCTGATATAATTAGAGAGAGATACAGCCTGGGGAGCTAAGCTCACAACACGTCTCTTTGGTACCGTGTCTGGCTGTGTACTGGTGAACTGTGGGAACTGTGAACTAGCTGACCTCTCTTCATCTGGTTGTTGGGGAGGTAATTTAATATGTCAACACAAAGATAAAGGCTACACAGACCTACTCTCACACGGAGGCCTGGGAAAATATATTTATGGGTTGTAACCTTAGTTTGTGTGAAACAAACAAACTGTCTACCCTCAGAGGGGATACAGAACAAAGCTTAGTGTAGCTGTATGCTCAATAGTCTGGGTGATAGAATGAACATAATGATATATGTCCTGAGCCCATATTTATATAATATTAATTGATAGGGGCTAGAACACTCAGAGTAAATTAAATTTATAATACAAAATACAAAATTGAAAATAAAATAATAAAATAATAATGAAAATAATAATAACATCAACGCCGTAATAATAATAATAATAATAATAATAATAATAAACCAAAAAGAAATAAAAAAAATAGAAAAAAGATCAAAATTGAGAAACAATATATGTATGTTGTGTTGTCAATAGTACGAGAAACAATTGAGGCCCTGCAATTGTGTGTAAATGAGGGAGAAAGTCAGATCAGCAACCTGGGACTTTGTCACAATTTTCGTGTTGCCATATGGCAGCAGGGTCTACCATTAGACAAAACATTATGTTTCCAATATCTTCGCAGGCGGTAGTACCTCCCTATTTGGTAGCTGGCCACTGCCTACTCATTAGGTGTTCCCAAATACTCTGTCATGGCTAAAGAATAAAATTGTGTGCAAAAAGGACCAACAGTAATACCAAAGTAAATATACCTTATTTACATATTTATATTTACAAATTATAAGTACAAGACATAATACAAATGCACTTCCTACCTAATTAGGAATTCAGCATAAGCACCACTGACTCCCACTTAACATTGCCTAGAATAGGAAGGACAAACCTTAGCCACAGGGCTCAGACAGAGAAGAGAGGCAGACATACATGTTTACAGGCCGGAGGCTGGCACAAGACAGAGATAGGAGCAGCCTCCTGGGTATTGACCCAGGCTGCTCAGTAAGTTCCATCCATTGACACATGTCCGGTAAACGTTATTTAACTTACCTAGTCTACATATACTAAAAGGCAAGGTTTTAATGAAGAAGGTAGGACGATCTATGGGCGTACAACAGATTATATTAATATGAGCTAAAATACATGGTATAACAATGAGTATACAATCAACAACAACTGGTGCACAACACAAAATGGCTACCAAGCAACACAGGTGGCCGCACCCATGACTTCCGGTGGATAAAAGAATACGTACCTTGCTGCACCTTGGCTAACCCACCAAGTGGTCCCCAGCACAGTGGACTACATGGCATGATGCATCAACATAGGAAAAATAAACATCGTTAGAATAGGGAGAAAGCCTGACTCATAAATAATACAGATATATAAATATAAATATGAATAATAAGCACGTTCCCGTGATAATACCTATAATTACATATTGTTTCGCCAAGATGCTTGACGGCATACCTAATGGAAGGCTGAGCCTTTACTAGGACATGCCCTGTCATGAATTGATGACAGAAAAGCAGTGTGCTTTGTAGCGTGCTGTAGTGGGTGGGAGCCTACCCAT
Organism: Homarus gammarus; assembly: GCA_958450375.1. Taxonomy (NCBI): domain Eukaryota; kingdom Metazoa; phylum Arthropoda; class Malacostraca; order Decapoda; family Nephropidae; genus Homarus; species Homarus gammarus. Next base: position 94,592 of record CAUDMG010002044.1, read on the forward strand.
GCCGTTGTGCTATAGTGGATGAGGGCATACCTGTAATCTGCTGTAGTGGGTGAGAGCCTACCCGTGTCGTTGTGCTATTGTGGGTGATGGCCTACCTGTAATCTGCTGTAGTGGGTGAGGGCCCACTTGTAGTGTGGCATAATGGGTGAGGGCCTACCTGTAGTGTGCTGTGGTGGGTGAGGACCTACTTGTAGTGGGGCGTAACGGGTGATCGCCTACCTGTAGTGTGCTGTCGTGGGTGATGGCCTACTTGTAGTGTTCTGTATTGGGTGAGGGCCCACTTGTAGTGGGGCGTAACGGGTGAGGGCCTACCTGTAGTGTACTGTAGTGGGTGAGGGCCCACTTGTAGTGTGGCGTAATGGGTGAGGGCCTACCTGCAGTGTACTGTAGTGGGTGAGAGCCTACCTGTAGTGTTCTGTAGTGGGTGAGGGCCCACTTGTAGTGGGGCGTAACGGGTGAGGGCCTACCTGTAGTGTGCTGTAGTGGGTGAGGACCCACTTGCAGTGTGGCGTAACGGGTGAGGGCCTGCCTGCAGTGTACTGAAGTGGGTGAGAGCCTACCTGTAGTGTTCTGTGGTGGGTGTAGGCTTACCTGTAGTGTGTAGTAATGGGTGAGGGCCTACCTGTAGTGTGGTATAGTGGGTGAGGTCCTACCTGTAGTGTGCTGTAGTGGATGAGGGCCTTCCTGTAGCGTACTGCGATGGGTGAAGTCCTGCCTGCAGCATGGTGTGATGGGTGAGGGCCTACCTGTAGCTTGGTGTAATGTAATGGATGAGTACCTACCTGTAGTATACTGTAGTGGGTGATGGCCTACCTTTAGAGTGCTGTAGCGAGTCTGGTTGTTGCCAACCTCAGTAACGGTGAGGAGGATATCTTTGAGGAGGTAAGCGGGCAGTTTGCGGTCTTCAAGGTAGAGTACCCTAGCCTTGTCCCCGGCGAAATTGACCAGTTCCCTCCTGACAGTAAGCTGTAGTAACAAGAAGCACCTCTGGGTGTCGAACGGGTAGTAGAACACGTCGAAGGAACACGCGAAGACGCCACTGCAGGAGCAAAGGGTGACATGCGGGTGAGGCTCTTGGCTGACATCCCTTGAGTTTTCTCGACACTGAGTCTATTCGTTTTACTAACCTTCACGCGTAGGGCGATGGCAGCTGTTGAGTGCTTTTTGTTTGTGAGCAAAATATCTCAAGAATTAATTACTGATTACTGATTGTTTCGCAGATATGAATCGATTCAAGTGACCATTTGATCCCTTATTGCTAAGCGTCACCCCATTTGGCTGTCCCATCTCATTTAGATAAGTTTGCAACTATCACAGTTCGTGGAAGGTGAATAGCAGCTAATTGAGGCATGTGACTCACTTAGCCGCCTCCAGTCAATTATTTCCATGAATGTGAATGGTTGCTAATGATGCCAATGGGTGGCGGAGTTTAGTGATAAGTCAAGCTTGAGGATTATAGATTTGTGATTAATATCAAAATCTTTGGTCAAGGTCACTCGTCACGTTCAAGATCACAGGTGAAGAACAAGATCATTAATCAAGGTCAGTGCTATTGTTTTTATTTTCTCTAAGACTGAGGAAAACATCTATTAAAAATGAAGGCTGTTGTGTTGGATGTTGGTCGAGAAATTACAATTTAATTGCGAAATGTGTTTGTCCAAGATCAAGGTTGTGTGGCAGATGGACTTTGTTTGCCTTGAGCAGCACAATCGTATTTGTGTTAGACTCGTGTAAATATTTGTCCTGTACCGTGCAGTATTTGTCCTCTAACGTACAGTTTTTGTCCTTTACCGTACAGTATTTGTCTTGTACCTTACAGTATTTAGTTGATATGAGCAACGGTGGTGTTACACCCTGCAATTCATATTACAGTATCACCTCGTATATAAGTACTCTATGGTTCAGGCGCCAGTCCAAGTATATGTCATAATTTATCTTTATTGCAAACTGTATAAATCCTTACCTATTAAATATACACCGTATGGTAGTTTTACAGAGGTCATAACATTTTTATTGGCATTTTGTTAAGATATGGGGTGCTCTTAAATGAACAGTACTGCATAGTGATACTTGTTTGATTCAACTGAGGAATGGAAAAGATACAGCAGTACTGGGTTTACCTCTAACAACCGTGACCCGGGCTCGATAACCACTTGGGTTAGATGTGAGATAGGTATGGTGTACTGAGCCCCTAATTGGCATGGTAGGTTTTCTCCGTGTTTCCTCCTGTACTAATATTGAACCAGCAGGAATTCCTAGTTAGATTTGAGTCATTTGAACAGCTTCCGTGTAGGCCTGAATTCCGCATATACAAGGGTTTACACGCTGTTATAATATTATTTACATGCTTATTTACAATATCAATATACACGCTGTTTATAATAATAGTATACACGCTGTTTATAATATCAATATACACATATAAATGCATCTAATGAAGTGATTACGGGGGTACCTAGTGACAGCACTGGGATCCCGCTTCCTCTATCAAGAAATAAACAATTGAAATTGAATTGAATGAAGTGATATTATGCAGAGTAAATGAAATGGTTCATCTAAGTTCCGGCATAGATAGCGAAAGATGACAAACGAACCAAGAAAGAGGCGAATAGATGCGAAGAAAGGGACCAATGGAGAGCGAAAGACATCTGAAGATGGATGACAGCATCGGAGCAGCCCACAGGGAGGAGGATTATGGAGAGTGCAGGTAGCGGTCTGTGACGTTAGGATTTCTTCTTCGCCACAAGCATTTAAAGGCAAAATTAAAAACACAAAAACCCTGTATGTGTTAGTGGATTTTTCCTCACCACTAAGAGAGCTCAGGTTCTCAATTGGCTCAGCCATGTCAATATTGTTATTATTATCCACTCTGTAACAGTATTTTTCTGGCTAAATAAACTGTTTCAATATCAATACCTCCTTCAACCTTCGGAGGATGAGATCACGTGAATATTAGGCACATCCAGTGGTTCTTATCCTTAGTGGTGCTGCGCCCACTGAATCCAAATGAATAAAATTGTTTCTCTGGATAAATAAACAAATATTAGGAATAAAACCCTTGTATATGTGGAAGAATACAATATTTATAGAAGTTTAATCGTACTCACTGGAAAGGGTGTTAGGATTGCCCCATCGCAATAAACATTTTAGAAAAACAAACTAACAAAAACAAACAAAAAACTTAAACGCGTGAGTGAATCCATTATTATTATAAGCTCGACAGTGGATTGAAAACCATATTCGAATTTCAGTTGAAAGATTAGCATCGCTTCTTCACCACAAGCATCTGAATCCTTGGTGGAATCGAAAAAATGGACACGGCGCATGTCGCTTTCAACGCAGCCTGTTTCAGCACTTTGTTTTCAGAGCAACGAACGTTGAAAAATTTGCTTGACAAAGATATGTGGAAAAAAAACAGTAACAACCAATCTACACGTTTGCTAACAAATATTTTATCCCAAACTTCTCCAAATATTCTTGGACGGATGAATTAATTTCATCTCCAGGAAGGGTCTAGGTCCCCAACAATACCCATTGATTCTCCATGGTGCATGTGTTTTAGCCCCTCAACACGCAATATTTATAAAAAAAAAAATCTTGTGTACATAACTACGATGATATAATTGGGATTGTATATTCTGAGTCACAGATATGTTGACCTATTTCACCGAGCTCTCGCACTCCAAGTTAAGAACCGCTGCCATATTCTAACATAACTTCAACTAACCTAATTCCATACATAATCTAACCTTACCTAACTTAACATAACATAACCTGACCAAACCTAACATAACCTTTCATACCTAGCAAACCTAGTCTAACCTAACATGACATAAGCTACCGAAACCTAATATAATCTAATCTAACCAAAATTAACACCCTTCGGTAACGTTAGGATGCACTTTAATCATCAGGTGAAATGAGCTGGGTGCCTATTGCCTACGTGAACCAGTTGATGAATAAGATTCATTACTGGTGTGAAGTTCATGACAAAAAAGCATTACCTGAAATATGGCTGAGAAACACTACTATTGAAGTTGATGACTGAGAAACATTGCCTGTTGATGTCTGAAAAACACTACCAATGATGTTAGTGGCTGAGATACACTACCTGTAATGCAACTGTTGTACCAAAGTGGCGCTCTTCCCGTCGTACACCGTGTCTGCAAGGATAAACATGACCTTCTTATGTAAATATTTTTCATGGCAGCATCTAAACTGTCAGTTATCTGGACCCATTAATTCTCCTATCTATAGCTCCATCCATTTACATCTGAAAACTTGTAAAATACACTGATAGTGCAGTGTGAGTCTTGTGAAGCAGCAACATGTAATCTTTCAACAGCTTCTTAGTTTAACGTACTGTATTTCTTTTGGGCAAAATCATGAAGACCATTGACAACCTAGGGTCAACATGGTGCTTGTGAGCGAGGCGTAAATAGTAACCTGATAGTGACAATAACACTTAGGAGTCACATGGGATTATACACTTGTCATCACATGGGTAAATTGTAACACAACAGATACTTTACATTTTTGGTCACCGAAAGATGATCTGCTACTGGAAGATCTAGTTTTGAAGAATCAATATAGCTCCATAAGTAATTTGACTTCTAGATGATTTGGAAGCTTATTACAGTCGCGGGTAGAAATAATCATCCACCCCTCCTACTACTATACAGTACCTGCAAGCTCAAAGCCTGTCTACACGATGGGTCACAAAAGTGTGGGGGAGGTATTAATGCGGGGAGAGCTAGGGGTAGCAGACCCGGTTAAGGTAAGTGGACGCAAGTCAGGGGCCACATACACGTCTTAGATTATCCTTAACACCTGAAGAAGGTGTTAAGCTTGGTGGATGTAGCTTGACGTCGACGGCTTTAACCCTGTCAGTTGATAGGCCTAATGGAATGCGACTGAGCTTTTGGCAGGTCATATGTTATTAGGGTTGATAAGACGTTTAGCATCCGTGAAGGAAAGTCCTTGATATGACAACATAAGAAAAGAGGGTTGTGGTTTGCTCACCACTAGCAACACTAAGTAGGCTGTAGTTTGATCACTTCCACCTCTCGCCAATACCTTTATAAAAAAAAAATATTAATTGAAAAAAAAAACTAAATGATTTGTTGGATAGAATGCGAATTGTCCACTCTGTAATATGTTTATATGAGTTGTGAAAATCAAAGCCAGGTGATGAGGTGGTAGTGGCAGTGTTGCCCCTGCTCCACACCCAGCTCAGGATTGAAGCTGAAGAGCGCGGGCAAATTATTGGTTTGCGCGCGGCTAGCTATATCGTGTCAGAAATTGCAAGGGGGATTGGGTCACTTTAAGATGTTGGTTAACCCACTGGAAGGAATCTGGGAGGAGTCTGGGAACTTGGGAATCCGGCCGTAATGAATATTTTTGAAGGGTTGTTGGCATTTCATTTATTAAAATTACTACTTTCGGCTATGTAATGCAAACAAAACACATTTTAACTCTTAATTCATAAAAAAAAATATGATTTTAGGGCGGGGGAGGACACGACTGACAGGCGAGGAGAACATTGTATGGGCCATGTGATTTCCACCCTCGTGTTCAATATTTTTCCTCATATCAACATTTTTATGAATATCTAATTACCGTTCTTTAAATCCTGAACAGCAACCTGAAAAAATAATAAATAAGGTAATGGATGGCAAGTTATAATAATAATAAAATTAGGGTCTTCATCTATTACTCTTTCAAGTATGTAAACCTAAGATAACATAGTTAAAAAAAATTACACCCATCCTTCCCTTCCTTCTTTCATGAATTTTCCTGCTTTCTACAATCCACCCCCTCCCCCTCTCTGATGAGCAATTTGCATCGCATACCACCCTCTCACACCCCTCCCAACAAACGGCTCTCCCCACAGGCGACCATTCTTCCTCTCCACCTCACGTGACTTTCCGTGCAAAAAGGACCCAGTGCAGGGGTTTGATGGTGGCGTGGATGATTACTTTTGACTGCGACTGTACAATTTGCTTTTTTATTTACCAATAAAAGGCACAGGGAATGCTAGACAAGGTTGAGATAAAACTCTTTTTCCCACCTTCCACAATATTTTTTAGCTTATGAAATAAAATCGTGTTCGGGGGAGGTAGAGTGGTTCTCCGAGACACACAACATAATTCATACTCACCCATCCTGACGTTGTTGAAGTCTGGGGGAAGTGGGATGCCGATTTTGTCAAGGAACAGATCTTCTGAGAGCATCTTGATATTGCCGTCGTACACGTTGGGAAAGTTGATCTTGGGTCTCCACACTCTGTCCATGTCCACGGCTGAGAGCTTATTCCATTCCAACGTTTCACCCAGGTTCTGATACTTTAGCCTAGGGTCGTTCCACCTGATCTCTATCAGAAACTCTACATTAATGACGCGTCGAATATCACTAATCTCCATGAAGCGGAGGACGTCGACGGAAGGGGCCACGTAGATAGCTAAGCCTTCTGTTTCGTTGTCTGGCGGCCGCTCCGTGCGGTAGCCTTTCGGCAGAATGATTAACTGACAATCTTCTTCATCAGACAGATCAACGCAGTCGTCCTTGGCGTTACAGCGACGTTCTTTGGGGATACAGTCACCGTTGGCACATGTGAACTCGTCGTTATCACAAATGGAGAAACTCAGTTGCAGTTGAGTTCCAATCAGATAATTACACATCGACCTCTTGAGCGTCCAGATGTTTCGACCAATCGGGTAAGAGTCCTTCGTGGGAACCTCCAGGATACCAACGACTTCGCCTGTGGTGGTGTCAAACATCTCCCACGTGTAGGTGTCAGTCTTGTACACCATAAACCCATAGTACCCGTGCATATACGGTTTCTCCCTCTTGTATCCCAATACTTCGTAGTAAGTTTCTGCTTCGTTAGAGAAACAGAACCCTCTAAGACGAAGAGGTGAAGTGCGATCCACTTCGCAGGGAACACAAGCAGGCCATCTGATAACACAAGAGGTGTCTACCCACAAACCGTTGGGCAGAAACATCAACATGCAGTTTTCTCCCGCACCCCCATTAGGTTCATTGAGTTCAAACTGAGTTTCAGCAACCGAGTTATCAGTAAATTTTCTCCACACGTCTTCTACCTCCTCGTCGGTCACACCAATCCACAGATGATAATTAGAAAGACATTTTTCGGCAAAACGAAGCGACTCTTGGTGAAGAATAATGTTTTCCTCGCGGTCGTGGGGAGTGTAGACCTCGTAGCCTATCCTAGTGCAGACCAGTCGAGATTCCGCCATGTAGCGCGCCTCTGGAAAGATGACATACTCGACGGATTTCTGGCAGAAGTGCTCAGACTTCACCAGCTCAACACTGGCGCCCCCGAGTAGCTCTACATCTTCTCTGTCAGTGGAAAAAATGTTGCCGAGAGGAGCCTTGTTGCACGAGGATTGTTCCTTCACCTCCTCCGGCGTGAGCGATCTATTCCAGATGTTAACTTGGGCGATATGACCACGAAAACTCTGGTCGGTGTCGTAAGCCCCAGCCAGCAGATCCTGTTCCTGCCCTATGGTGATGATGCCCTTAACTGGCAGAGGAACTTTGTGGGGAACGCTGAAGGGGCCTTGGGCAGCCAGCTCGCCGTGGATATAAGCCCGGTATTCGCCGTGGTGGAAGTTATGACAGTAGTGACTCCACTGATGGAGGCCGATGTCGTTGGTCATGTTGAGGAAGCCGTACTGGCGGACACCGTTGTAGTAGAACCCATGGTGCTCCCCACGTCGGTCTGACCAACACAAATAACCTACAATAACTCCTTTCTCTGTATTTATTTCCTTGTGTCTTAGACTATTATTTCCTTCAATACGACTTGCATATCTCAGTAAAATCTCTGTAAATTGCTTGATTTGGTTACGTTAAAAAGGGTCTTGAATAACTTGCCTCTGTGGTGATAACATGATCATTAAATAATAATAATAATAAAATTTTTATTATTATTATTATTATTATTATCATTATTATTTCTCAGCCAAAATAAACATTGTAAATAATGATGATGAAGACAAGTATGATCGTACAAATCTTACTGAACTTTACAAGTAAACGAGAAGAGATAAGGCGGAGGAGGAAGAGGGAGACATGTGGAAGAAAGTGTGGTTGGTGATGGATGAGGAGAAAGAAGACATATGGCAGAAAGTGTGGTTGGTGGTGGATGAGAAGGGGGAAGAGATGAGGAAGACTGTAGTTTCTGCCGAAGAAAGAAGGGAGGAAAGGAGGGATGCAAACGAAAGCTTGGTTGGAGGAGAAAGAAGAAAATGAATGAACAGTAAAGGAGACTGATTAAAGGGAGGGATAACTTACACATGTGGAGCACGTCGTTGTCTTGGTCGGAGGTGGCGATGGAGATGTGACTCTCATAGCTCATGAGCACCACTGGTCGCGCCCTCAGACACACCGTTACCTCCGGGAATTCTGACACGTCACCCTGCAACACGAAACGTCACATCCCATCACCCCACAATACCATTATCACAATATGTCAACCTGCACCATCACCCACCATCCAAATATCATTCTTAGACATCACCACACACACACACATATATATTCCTTCAACACTGCACATACACCCGATATAACAAACATTTTTCTGCAGCATCAAAATACCACATTGCAACACCAAACATCAATCTGCAACACAAAATATGAATCTTCAACACCAAAGTTTGAAATCAAACATCACCTTGCACCACCAAACATCAATCTGCAACGCCAAACATCAACCTGTAACATCAAACATCAACTTGCAGCACCAAACATCACCCTGCAACACCATACATCATTCCGTAACACCAAACATCACTCTGCAACATAAAAAAAATCACCCTGTAACACCAAACTTCACCCTGTAACATCAAACATTAATATACAACCAAACACTATCCTGCAACATCAAACATCACTTTGCAACACCAAATATCAACCTGCAACATCAAACATCACCCTGAAGCACCAAACATCAACCTGCAACACCAAACATGAAACTGCAACACTGCAATAATCTTTTTATTTTGCCCTTTATTTTCTTTCTTCTTAGTTTTTAATTCTTACTTCTAGTCTTAATCTTTCTTCGTATACTAGTTAGATGGAGGAGGGAGTTAGAGCGAGGAAATAACGGCTGGTTTATGGTTAGCAGCAACCCTCACACATGAAGGGGAGACGAAGGAAGAATGGACGGGGATGGTGACAAATGGAGAAGAGAAATAACATGAGATAACTGAGACACTAGGGAAACAAGTGATAGGTGTGTTGATACTCAGGGGTCACTATATCACACCCAGGAGACATGCTCTAATCCACACACAAGGAGGGAATTGAGAACTATTCATAACGGTTCTTTGTCTATTAGTGACGATACTCAGAATGGGCAGTTACACTTTCAAAACAATAAACCTCTTTTCCTAACTAGTTAAACAGTGGTCACATGAATCGCAATATATTTCGTGAAACGGAAAAAACCTGAAGGGTACTCACTTTATTCCTCCATGGTATAGATATGCAGATGATGTTCTTTGTCTTTGACCTAGAAACAGTGACCCATTGGAATTTTTAGACAAGCTTAATGATATTGTCCCAAGTATCACATTCAAAATTGAAAGATAAATAAATGGATCCCTTCCATTTCTTGATATGCTTATCATTAGAAATGGCCAAAACTACAAATTTAAGGTGTACAGAAGGCCTACACAGGTAGACAGTTTCATACACTTTTTATCGAATCACCTGGAGTCTACCAAAATGTCAGTTTTTTCTGCTATGTTCTTGAGATGTCTGCGTATTTGTGACGCTGAATTTATTGATGAAGAATTGAAAAACATTCGTTCCATTGCACAAAAACTTGGGTACCCTTCTGTGTTTGTTGATTGTTGTTTTAGAAGGGTTAAAAAATCCTTTCATTCCTCTCAGACCAGGCAAATTCCTACACTTAAGAATATTTTGACTGCCCTATCGCAACATAAAAAATACCTTGCAACACGAAACATATTCCTGCAACACCAAACATCATCTTAAAATATAAACATCACCCTGCAAAACCAAACATTACCTTGCAACATCAAACATCACCATGCAAAATCAAACATTACTTTGCAACAGACATAGCCTTCCAACACTACACGTCTTCCTACTCTTTCACTTCCTGTCGTCTCACTGACTTTTCACTTGGCTGTCCTTCTATTTATTATTCCTCTCTACTGCTCTCACTCTCAGCTTGCGTGTTTTTTTTCTTGACTCGTAAAAGATGGTTGAGAACAACCATTCCTTCAAGGTTGCTTCTTGACTTACACTTAATTTAATAAAATTCAATAGAAATCGGTAGGATTCTTCCTTACAGACTGTAATCTTACTGCCATCTGCTGTTTTCTTGCTCCCGCTCTTGTTTCAAATGCTTTAAGCCCTCAAATATCTTGTATTTGTATTTTAAGATTTTACTGAATAATTTACATAAGGTGGGAGCACATGTTTGCCGCAAGTTTCACCTACCAAATGAAGCCTTTTCTCACTCTTTTTATTCACATATGTAAGAGTTTCACCCTTTGTCTTCTGTCTCAGTATTCTACATCCTCGTTCCACCACACTGTTCCTGCTCAGCTCGATCCCTGCTCTTACTTTTCCACATAGCTCTTTTTTTCATTCCACCATGCCTCTCATAATTTACTTTAATATCCAAGGTTCTTGGCGTAACCAAACAAAAAGTAAGTGAAGTAAATTAAAAGGGAATAAAAATAGATAAAGTAAACCTTTAAGAATTTAATTAAATTAAATATTAATACAACAAAGAGCCTCGTAGGCTGTCACAACAAATTGATTTCCTATCGAAACTTTTAGGACACAAATGATACTAAACAACGAAACATCAAAAGAATAAAAATAAAGCATTGGATTACGTTAATACTGCATAAACATATAAAAACTAACACTGAAATTAACTAACGTGAAATAACACCGAATTATTTAAATGTAACTAAGCAAGCAATTGTCGGACACATAAGAGACAAGAATAGGCACTCACATTGATATACCACATTGGTGGCGACAGGAACAATACAGAAATAAATTTAAGTATAAGTAACAGGTGACAAGTGTCACTCAAAACAATGTGAACTGAATGACAAGGAGGACTGGACTGCCCTCTGTCAGTTGGTGACTCCTATTTACTGTATATGGCCTTTTCCCGCCAGTGAGACCAGGGGGTGGGTTGTTTAACGATGAAGATGGTCGTTAGGGGACAAAGAATGCTTTTTACAATACTAAATGAAGAAATAAGATGGGCTTGAACAAATAATTACAGTTAAAACCTTAACAGCACAGGGTAAGGTGACTAGATTATATAATAGTAAATACAACACATCATTACAGGAATAATATGGAACAACATGGAAGCATGATGTCTAAAATGAAAAAAAAAATAGAAAAATACGACAAGGTCGTAACAATATCTCACTCTTTTTATTTATACTCTATTAAATGTTACTGTTAGCATGATCTATAAAGGTCCCTGGATGGAACAGAAAGGGGTTACAGACCTCCCTGAAGTGGTCAGTAAGATTGTAGCGAATGAGGACGTCGTCACGAGGTGGAGCCCACATGTCCAGCTGCATGGCGAACACCTTGATCAGATTACTCGTGTCCTGGGTTTCCTCGCCATCTACCACGCCTACAGCTGGTGATGGATAATACAATATTGTCTGATGATGCTGGGTAGCGAATCCTTTATATAGCATAAGTGATGGTTGTAAGAATTTGTGCTGATAATAGGTAATCCGTTCGTAGAATTATGGTGCTTTTGACTCAAAATCACTGACGAAAATGTGTGTGGGGGATCCCTTAAAATTTTGGTGTTGGCCACTCAATGTTGGTGACTATAGTGTGTGACGATCATTTAGAATCGCTACCAACTCTCTCCACTATTTAGACATGCACAGCGTTTTAGGTATTAGTGACCATTGCATTGTTTAGGAAGTACAAATTAGTTGTGTGGTAATGATAATATGATAGACACTATTATATTAAGCTTCCTCTAACATAATTGAAACAAAAGGATACAAAAGTTATTCTTGAAAGGTATGCTAAGTACGTTCAGTCGCGGACAAAAGTTGTCTCCTACTCCCAGCCACAATGTGGCTTCGAAACATCTGAAGTTTGAACAACGAAGCATTAGAAGGAAGTGCCTTTTCAACCCAACAGATGTCGCACCTGAATGTTTTTTAAGGATGGGAGGGGGGATGGGAAGAATGTTGGTTGGAGTGGATAATAACACAATGGAATTTCCTTCTACTGATAACATTAAGATGGTGATAAAGATGGTTAACAATCATAAACATAATGAAAGTATCAACAAAAGTTTTGTACTGTATACATGGCAAGGAATTATATGAATAAATATTAGGAGGTTCCAGGAGTAACAGTGGTATTGTTAATAGTATACTGATCACTATGTAAACGTGTGTTCACTCAGGCTCTCGTGGGCCTGGGGCTAATTAAGTCCAGAGGGCTCTATCTCAGGCTATTTGTATAGAGTATAATAAGCGAATATGTATGTATGTATGTATGTATGTATGTATATTTTATGTGTGTGTTCTAGGCCGGTTAACTACTGTCTAGGTTAATGAGGCCGGAACATGTATATTATATAGGGTTTCAGTAGCGAAACCCAATTGTCTGTTATCGATTTATTCAGGAACTATATAGGATACAGTTCCAAATGTAGATCACCATAACTTATCACTGTAGCTATGAGTGTTCAGAGAAGGATGGAGGCTATGTAAATAGACCTGCTAAATACGTCCGTTCGGTGTGAGGAGTTGAGTAACAATGCCGGAGAGTAGGAACCCAAACCCATAGAGCGGAAATATGCACTGTACGTCGTCCTCCCTCGACGGAAGACGGAACCATCCACGATGGCTCTCAATAACGTCTTCCTCTAGTCAAGGATATCAAACTACTGCCAGCATTAGGTGGCCAGAGAGCCTGCTACTTAATGCCTTAGCTCATCACAGTATGACGCGGCTTCCCGTGGGCACACCTTATCACATGCTCTGAACATGCTACCTCATAGCTAGTGGAAAGTTACAGGGGATGATAGAGTATATAAATCAAATGTAATTAACCCATTTATATAATACTTCTGCTTACTAGACAGGGGCTATTACATATGTATGTGTGTGTGTGTATATATATAATTATGGCATTAATTGATATTTAGTTTACATATCTATTACATTTTCGTCAATACATATACACTATCACTAGCAAGTGTCATCAGTTATCAATTTCTATTTTATAAGTATTTTATCACTCGAAAATTAGACACTCTCAGCTGAAAGCCCGTAAGCAAACTCCAGTCTCCCTAGACTGAGAAACTCCAAACCTTCATACTTTGGCCAATAACATCAGACTTACAGTATGTCATCAAGAGCCAATCACAGCTCGAGCAGTCTTCTCCTATTTGCCAACCCAAAGGCGGGAATACTTTCTTGCCCAGGAAGATAAATTTGAACGTCAGCTGCATAAACTGTAATGAGATCTAAAATAATGACTGCCAGCTGGAAAAGCTCTCTAAAATTTCAACTCGGTTGTTAGGATTTTTTTATCGCCTGTGGCGACAGGAATGGCTAGTCTAAGAGACCTATTAGAGAAGGGCTTATATTTTTTTAAAGAATTTTGTGAGCCTATTTTTCTAGTGGACCTGGAGCTACAGCTCCATCAGCCCCATTAGTAATCCGCCCGTGTTCACTCGAACTTTTTCAGAGCACACCCAACCTTCACAGCGAACGGACGTACTGCACGTCGTTCCTGGCTTATGTTCAAATTTGTTGGCTGTTAAGACTGTCAGCCTTGTTTTTCTCGTTGGGTTAACTCTGGCTGCTTTTTCTTGTAGTTGTACACTCTGAAACCATATTCTCTAGCCCACCAGGGTCGGTGCTGCAGGTTAGTACAGTGTCCTTTCTGGATGGGGGCCCACTAACTATCACGAGGCAACACATGCACGAACACACACAGTCATAGTACGGCTGTATAGATGATATTATGTATAAATATTGTATGTGGCATTTTATACTCTGCATTATCTTCATTATATATGAACACAAAGAAAAATTACCATAGGTTGTAGTTACGAAATTATGAATGGAAATAAACACTTCCAAACCACCCAGTGAATCCATACAACGTTTACAGCGCTTCCAGTGGAGGTGAATTCAAAGTACGACGTGATAAATACTGTGCAAGAGATGAAAGTGTACGAAGTGACTGGCAAACGCACACCTAATTTAAGCCTGCTTGCCATGAGTAGTATCTGGCATTGATATAATGATCGATTTTTCTTCTTTCTATTTACATTGGAAACAATGTTATCCTCAATTTAATATATTATCAATAAATACACTTATTGTATTATATCCATAATTTTCTTATATTACGTTTCCTGCACTAAATAACCATATTTAGTATTTCTATCAATGTAATTTTTGTTTCATAAGTTTTGTACTGTTCTTATGCTTTAGTATTTTACAAGTGATCGTGGGCCCTTCGTGCCCGGTGTCGAGTCCGGTGGTACAGTTTACCAAAGCATGAAAGTTCGCACGCTCGTGCTAGGCTAGCGCGCAAACGCCGGCAGGCTGACAGCATACAGCAACATCGTTTACCAGCGTAAATAAAATGCTTAATTAATGCCTTCCTAAAGAAACCATCGACATGGGACGAGGTTTGTTCCACTCTACGAATTTTTTGCGATTTTTCCACCAAGTTTGATGAAAAACGATTGTGCCGTTTCGACTGCCCAGAAAAGACACACAAACAAACAGACGGACAGACAGACAAACTCATCCCTAGTCCTAAAGTATATTAGATAATATACCTGTATGTGGGCCCGTTTCCCAAAAATAAATAAGGTGTTTACATTTGCTTAGCTGTTTAAAGTATTCCCTTATTGTTTAAGATTTATCTTTGTTCCCGGAACAATCCCGGGATGTTCATGGGATACCGAGAAATTCCCGAGATCCCAAGATATTCACGTGATCCCGGGACATTTGGGAATCCCGGGAAATTCCCAGGATCTCGGGATTGCACGACTTTGACTTCCTTCCCGCCAGGATATTCCCGGGAATAGTGATACATATCCTGGGAAAAACGGCATCCCTAGATCCCAGGATTCCATTTGATTTACCCAGATTCTACTGGTTTGTGTATGGAAACTACTAAATCCTGTCTATCAATCAAACATGATGTTCCTTCTACATTGATAGATCTTGTGTGGAGAACATCAGTTGTAAGAATGTCAGCCAACATTGACTTAATCCCAATGAGTAATGTTCCATTCATTTTAGCTAAGGAGACAGTTACTGGTAATAATAGCTCATGCTTCAGAACACCCTGCATCTCCATATGCTGTTTTCAAGCGCTGTAGTTGAAGGTTCCAAGTGTTCCCTGAAGAAGGCAGTGATGGGTAGGGAAACACCGGGTAACACTGAAGTCCAGAAATTAACGGATAGGAGAAATACAAGTGGTGACTAGCGTGTGCCATGCACGGCCCACAGAGTCAGACTGCGACTGCCTTGCCATATGGCAGCCTCGGGGTAATGTTGCCACATAACACGTGCAGTGTTGCCACGTAATTACATATATAGATGCTACTCGGTACAGTAGCTTATTTAGAAGGTTGCTACTCATAAAGAGCCTGTGCCTGCATTGTTTCGTTTTATTATATCATAAAATTCATGACTTAATTTTTCAGTGACTCTCGGTGCCATCCGATCATCTACAAACTTCTTTAACAGATCTTGGCCTTGAGATTCTGCATGCAGTAATGAATCCTGAATAAGGGTGGTTGCCAAATCTGGAGTATAGTAATACTTGCTTCTCCTGGAAATACACCAAACCTGTGTAGGATTTGGTACAAAGCATCTTCACGGTCATTGTCCTGCTTTTTGCGATTTTTTTTACCTTCACTGTGGATGGGTTGATTATCGTCATAGTTCAGACGAAACATATTTCGTGTTTCTGCTGCAATATGTGAACGAAAGTTGTAGGAAAAGGCCCATCGGTTTAAGGCAGTTGTTGTTTTAATTGTTCCAATTATTCCATCTTAATAGAAATGTTTCACCTGAAGTCTTCGTCTGAAAAAATGTAGCAAGTTATATCACATTGAAGCCAATTAACGACACATTTAAAATGACTGCCACAGACATGATTAAAGGTGTGCTTATTGAATTTACACCACTTAAATTGAAGGCATAGCCACCAAAATACGCTCCCTACATTGCTTCGAAATAGTAATATTACCATAACAGTATTTGGAAGTGGTGGCCATCTTGAATTGCCATTTTAAAGCATTTTAAACTCATAATTTAGCTTGGTAAACACCTTTTGGGGATTCAAGAGCCAAAAATACACACACATATATATATATATATATATATATATATATATATATATATATATATATATATATATATATATATATATATATATATCCTATTTCCCAACTTTTACCCCAAAATGCCACCCATAGTCCACTTTTGGGATATGGGTCCTAGTCTACTGTACTGTATAGAGGACGTGCGTCGCGCGACGTCCGCTTCACACTTGGGACAATCACCCCAAGGTGATAACGATGAGAGCTTTGATAGTTGGCCACCATGAAGCTGGTAAGTTCATATATGAAATCAGCCGGCTTATGGATATCAGTAAGCCCACCATAACGTTATGGATAAAGTGATATAAGGAGGAAAGACATGTGACGACCAGACCAAGATCCGGCCGCCCGCTGGCAACGTCACCAGATGACGACAAAGGCTCGTTGCTGCTGCCAGGCAAGCTACCAGAACAACAGGATCTTGGACAAGATAATTACAACTCCCATGTCACCCGGTCTCCACGAGTCGGTGGCTGTATTAAGTGGCGCTGAACTGCCACGTTACGGCAGTGAAGGAGGTGCTTACGAAGACACAACAGCATGATCAATATGACAGACTAATGGGAGAACATCATTCTTACAGATGAGAAATGTTTCTCATCCGTGGTAGCGACTGGCAAACACTGTTGGCGAATGTCAAACACTCGCTACGATGCCAGAAACATCCATGAGACGGCAAAGAGCGAGAGTGTAACAGTCTCGTTTTATGGTTGGATGTGGGCACGCGTCCCGGAGAGTTAGTCACCATTAACGGACATCTTAATGCTGATGAATATATAAATATTCTCGGGAATTCTCTCCTGCTTTCTGTCCTAACATACGCTCTCCCCGGCAGTCATGGATTGGTTCAGTAGCCACCCCGAGTTTCTGATTCTTGACTAGCGTACGAAGGAGTGCAACTGCAACCCAATTGAAAATTTGTGGGGAATTAATGTCCGAGAATGGGGGGTTCCAGAGAAGACCAGGGAGGGGGTAGAGACAAAGGTGAAAGAAGTATGGGAGAGCATCTGACGTCGGCCAGAAATCTGCACGAACATGGTGAACTCTCTGCCAGGTCATTGAGCCCCAGTGGGGTGGACAAAGTATTGAAACATATTGAGACTTTTTTTGCATAGTATTGGTTTCATAAGTAAAGAGTACAAAGTTTAGTTGACACGCTTTTTGTCCATACTTTCTCATATCTTTGTTGAGTGTGTTGCATATAAAGTTTGTGACTGGGTTATTCCTCGATATTGGAAAATTATGGTATGTAGTTCACATCATGAAATTTGATGACAAAAGGTATACAGATGATTTTAATATTAGTGGTGTGGAAGTCATAAATATGAATTTTTGAGTATTTGGACTAATATACCACACTGAGGGATAGGCAGCATTATCGACTGATTAAAATCTTAACAATAACCAGATCGAAATAAAAAAAATCACAGCCAATAGACAGTGACGCCTGATGGTTGTGTTCTCCCATGCTGGTGTGGTTAACATCGGCACCACCTGTTGGTTGTGTTCTCCCATGCTGGTGTGGTTAACAACGGCACCACCTGTTGGTTGTGTTCTCCCATGTTGGTGTGGTTAACAACGGCACCACCTGTTAGGAATTATCTATCATGATATTTAAGGTTTCTTTATATTGGCCCAAACTTACTACTACTAATAATATTAATGCTACTCCACATGTGAGTAGGCAAAATAATGGAGAGGAATCAGTGTGTATGTGCACGTGGTATACCTACAATATGTGTGTGTCTATAATAATAGTTATGCTTTGTGCTGATGTTATATATTATTATTCATAAAATAATTATAGCCCTACCAACATGGCATATCATGTCAATGTTTTGAATCATATTTCATACCCTTGATCGTGTGTTTTGTCCGTGTTGAGGTGCTGGTGTATGAGCTCTCCCCCCCCCCCCCCCCCGCCATCGTGTCTCATCGCCAAACTACTGAACTTAGTGTATATCTGTTCGCCTGGCCTTTCTTCAACCTAGGATCGTGGTTGCATAACAAAGGGGATATAGATAACACAGATGTTATTATTCAATGGGCTCTTAACAATGATAACCGATTTGTAATGCTAGTTTCAGTTATATCACGTGGATTAGGTCCTTAATAACGTAATGAGTGATGTGAAGATAAATGAGGCACAGCACTGATTAGATGCTGATTGGTGACAAGAAGCTACTGGGTGCTGTTTGATAACCTACCTGTGACTTTACGGGTTACCAACTGTGTCCGGGAAAAGTTCAAGTGTGGTAATGATTTGATAGCAACGTTGCGATAAATTTTTATGCGCACAATATGATTTCACATAAAGATGTGTATTGATCCTAATTAATGCATGTATACTGGTAGTATCTTGAAATTTATGTACATTTACCTGTACTGTTGCCCAAGAGAAGTGAAGTGAAATTTACCAAAAATGTCAAAAACTCGAATAAAACTTTTGATTACATGGAGTCGACTTTTCCAACTGAAAACATTAGCACGACTCTCTTCTGTAAGGCTCAACAATGACTCACCTGGAAGTGACAGCAGAAGGGTGGTGGTGGTGGACAACTGTAACAGCAGTGAGCGCACCATCCTCAGCTTTCACTGAAACGGTAACACAATTTTCAACATAGGGTATGATAAGAAATTTATGGAACATATTAATGACTTGCCAGGTAATATCTGTAATTTCAGATTACATGAAAATGTGATTAAGACAGTGAGTATTTGATTAACTGATAATACCGTTCGGGTGTATTTCAAACTATTTATGCACGTTCGGTTGTGTGCTGCCCCAGCACTAACATGTAGCTCACGATGTCCGGAAGTAATGGACTCCACAAAAACACCAAGAATAGAATTTTCACCACATTGTTGAGGAGATAATTGTTCCTTGCACAAAAGTTTTGCGTTGTGCATCAACACGTCGTTTCGGATAAATTTACTTTGGGAGTTTTATCCTCGAGGTTTTGCTTAGTATTTGAAAAAATTCATTTACCAAGTTTTTAGTTCGATTTCAAAATTATATTGCAGTAATTCTTCTCGTAGAATGTTTTGTTCAGTAAATGAAATTATTTTGCCGATGTTGCTGGCTGAGTAAAGTAGTGTTGAGCAGGTGGTGGGTTAACTCCGAAAGAGCCGCTATATCTACCCAACCTCCTCCAGTCTTCTGAATGATCGATCTAAGACGTTACGCTTCCTAGGTCCCCCAGGTACACAAAGGATACTTTTATAATATTCATGTTTTAAGTGGTTCTGTTTATCTACAATAAATCATTGTAAATTATCCTTCAATATAACTAAATTTTTAATGAGCAGGTTGGGTCAACTTAGCTTTTTTGTCAACACGAAAGCGAAGTTTTCTGCAATTCCTTTCTTATTCACTGTTTACCTATCTATATAAAAGATGAAAACAGGATAACAAACAAGCACATTTTTTGTAGTACTAGTATAGCTTCTCTCTCTCATTAACAAAAAATAGGAAACTCATAAATAACCAAAAGAAAATAGAGCTATATAGAATTATGTAAAATATACCTGTAAATTTTCTTTAAGTAGTTTAAATGTTAACAAACATGATAGCTCGGACGAGTTGACCGTAGAAGTAACTTAGACTTACTACTAAGTTAGAAACTTTGTTTTTGGCGTAATGTGGAAACATTTATCTCCTAAATTAAGATTTGTTTATTTACTGAACGTTAATAGAAAACTACCTCATAGTAAATTAGTAAAATTACCAAATATAATTTGTTGTAATTGTAATCGCTCATAGGAGCAATTGTGGTTGTGCAGGACAATAATACCCTTGTCGTTGACGCGATGAGTATAATTCGGTCAAAACCTGTTGAATACATTTCACATATGGCAACTGCTGATACATCAAGACACAGTTTGAATAATATGATCAATATACAGTACATAAATACACTTATTAAACTTATTTAGAGTTCTCAGAGGATTCAACAGTTCACAATCACACTCACGTTTTCGGGTCTAGGGTTAGACCAACGAGAACAAATATAATGTCCTGCAGGAAGATGTTGGCTGACAAGAATCAAGATGTTGTCTCTACAGTAGAGGGCGATAGCCTGCCCCTCAGGCGGTTACACAGCTGCTACCAGCTCCATCTCACTTAGTAAGCTATTCTGAGTTGTAAACAGTCTCTTCACTTAACATGTGGCCGGCACGCAGTTGTGCGTAGCGATAACAATAATTTTAGTTCACAAGAGAACCATATAATGATTAAATTTTTCACAGGTAAATGGGTCACATGACTGAAAACTGACACCACTCCAGGCAGATCTACCCAAAGTCTAATTAAACCAGGTCAACCCACTTCTAGTCAAATTTCGTCCTTTGCTGGCCAGGGGGGGGGGGGGGGGTAGCCCTAGGTGGGACCTCAGTTAGTAGCTGGCCGTCGTGACGTGAAGGTCTTTGACAATATGAGGTTATGAGGGGCAACTTAAACTCGTAGACTGTTATTTACTTATACCAGGTTATTCCATTGAATTAGTTCATAGACTACTGTCGTCAGTGGTGATATTATTTATAACTGCGGTTGAGTAGGACCTCGTCTTTTTATCTTACAAACGTAACTACGATTGAGTAGTAAATATTTAATTCAGTACATGTTCTGAATATAAAGTATTACGAAACCATGTTAAGTAAACAATTCAAGTTAGTCATGATTCGTTCACATAATGACATATTTCTTCCTGATGGGCACAAGAAGAGCGCGGTTATCAACTTTAGAGGTCAGTAGATAGGAAGGAAGACATTGTTTTGAACTCTGCGGGGTTAACGGAAATGTTCCGCGTAAAATCTTAAAACTAATTCTACTAACAATGGAAAATGTTATGATTCACTTCTGTTTTAAAAAGGGATGACAATATTGACAGTGGTGGTTGCACCCACCTGGAAGTGTTGACTGTAGACTAGTTATTACTCAGGATTACAATTGTAATTATAGGATTTTCAGCTCTGGGAAAATCGATTAGTCCACTCACACAAGTTTCTTTAAGTCATGACCAAAGAGCAAGAATGAATCATAGTCAATTATTCTAAAGAAAACCGCATTCATGAATCATAAATCTCTTTTCCATATGTTCTTTAATTCCATTTGAGTGTACAATGCCGCATATAAGAAAACACATAGTTTAGAACGCGGCAAGGAATATCGACAATTACTAATTCACACAAAAATGTAGTTTCCATCAACAGTTTAGGAATTGCATATTCCCTATTAACTGACGAAGGTTATGAAATCGGTTGATAGTCAGCAATTAAATACTGTCGTTTCATCCAGATAGTAGGTAGTAGGAAGCTACCAAACAGGGAGGTACTACCGCCTGGGAAGATATTGGAAGCATAATGTGTTGTCTAATGGTAGACCCTGCTGCCATATGGCATCACGAAAATTATGACCAAGTCCCAGGTTGTTGATCTGACTTTATGCCTCATTTACAAACAATTGCAGGGTATCAATTGTTTCTCTTACCATTGATAACACAACATACATATATTGTTTCTCACTCTTGATTTTTTTTTTTATTTATGGTTCTTTATTATTATTAATATTATTATTATTATATTTTTCATTATAAATTTTACTTATTTGAATTATTATCATTATTGTTATTATTGTTATTATTTTTAATATATTGAATTTTAGCCACCCCCCCCCCCCCCCCCCCCCCCCCCCCAAGTCCCTGATGTGGGTCAGTGACCTGTGCCCGGGTGGGCTAATCCTCGTAAATAATAATAATAATAATAATAATAATAATAATAATAAAAGTCGATAGCGAGTGCTTTCTACAAGGAGATAGAGTTCATCTGTAAAGTGTAACATGAGGTGTTAAGAATAGGGCATATGAAATACAAATTTTAGGTAAGAAGGCCAATGATTGATTTGAGCGAGCTTCAATGCGCGCGCAAATAGTCTGGATATACTTTTTTTCCGAGCTCAACAACGTTGTCCTTCGCTGCTGTTATGATTCATTTACATAATCGTTGTGCGTGTCAATTGCTGGGCCACACGCTGGATAACATATTGGTAAAATCACAAAGGACCGCTTAAAGGGAGTTTATGCACGGGGTGGGCCAATAGCCAATACACCAAACACGGCTACCACGAAATATACACAAACCTTGGCTCTTGTTTACTTGGACAACTTCACTTATTGTTGATTTAATGTTACTTAAGAACGCCAGCGATACCCAAACATGGTATCACGAGCTCAGCAGCACCACTGACCTACAGAGTATAAGCTAATATATCGAGAGTGGTGGACAAGATAAATCTAAGTGGCTCAAATGCCACTAGTCATTTTATGAAGGGTAATTTTATTTGAATCAAGTGCAGAGT
Source organism: Homarus gammarus (assembly GCA_958450375.1). Taxonomy (NCBI): domain Eukaryota; kingdom Metazoa; phylum Arthropoda; class Malacostraca; order Decapoda; family Nephropidae; genus Homarus; species Homarus gammarus. The sequence goes on from CAUDMG010002044.1 coordinate 117,379, forward strand.
TAATTTACGCAAGGCAGATCTAGATGGCTCAAATGCCAATGGTCATGTTACGTATGACAGATCTAAATGCCTGAAATATCAGTAATTATATGAAGAATATGTCTTTGGTAGATTATTGCCTCACTAACAGTTAAGACGAGGAAATTTCAATAAATCTATTTTACTTTATTGAAAACATACGACACGCACACTAGTCTTTATTTTTGAGGAAATGGGTGTTAAAGGCCCATGCGTTGAATGTTTTTTAAAGGATGTCAAAAGACTCCGACATTTAAAGAGTAATAAAATGTATAATATACTGTTTTGACATTTTTAAAATGTATCATACAATATCTGGAATGACCGAAAACATGTAATTGATAAAGACTACACACCTTACGAGCAGGCCACCACAAACTACAAAATTTTGTATGACAATACTACTGTATATATCACAGTATGTCTCGTGGCTACACAATATAGTGCAGTACCTCTACATAGAGTAATAAAGCAGGCCTAACTTAGTTACAGGAGATAATATAGTGAGATAGGATCTTGTGCTTATCACAGACGCAATAAATAGTGTAGTCCAGAAAACCTTTAATCCTAAGATGCGAAACACGCCAATTATTTACATAACCCGAGGTGAATTATTAAGCATTCAATACAATCCGATAGTCAATATCATCCAACGTCAAACCTTGAGGCTTCCAGAATTTTGGGTCGACCTACTGTAGATATGTGAAGATGTGGGCCATTTTTTCATAATGATTATTTAGTGTATTCAGTCGCATTGAAAACTATAGATTATACAATATAGACTTATATTTAAGTTTAAGAATGTTCGTTTGGTAATCAGCGAATAACCTGCTTGCTTAATAATGTTTGGGAAGAACAACTTGATGGAGTTTTTCTCTTAACACAGCGGGTTTTTTTTTCTTTTTTTTTTTAGGGAAATAGCCCACCCGAGTACAGGTCATCGACCCACAAAGGGGATTGGGGGACAAAAAAAATTAAGAGGAAAAAGAAATTAAAAATAGAAGAGAAAAAGACTATTAATCTACACCATGAAGATGCCGGAAAGCCAGCTTTTTGGAGTGAGACAGATTTTAAGAGTATGGAAACACAGAAGAAGGCAGAGCATTCCACAGTTTGGCTGTGTGAGGAAAGCAGGATGTACTATAACGGGTTATTCTAGTGTGACCGACATCCACACAGAAACGGTGGGCACCGCGGGCGAAACGAGTGTTACTAGGCCACGGCTTTGCCGGCGGTACACAGGATGCCAAAATCACCGAACATTGCCCGTTAAAATATCTGTAAAAGAGAGAGAGAAGCAACATTACGGAACCGACTGGATGTGGACCCGGACATGAGATGTGCCTTGTCAGTGACAACCTCGGATCAGTCACCTGACTGAAAGGGAACAATGTCAGCCTTCCCATTGAGCTGTGACAAAATATGCAGAGGTCATATGAACTTTTTCCCAATCAAATTCAAGTTTGCTGTGAGGCTTGTCTAGTAGTCACTCTAGTCTAGTGACGTCAGTTATGTAAATCATGTAAGTCTATCAAAATATAAGATAATGATGATTGTCAACCATGAAATAAAATAAGGGTATTCTCTTCATCTGCATTTTATTTGTCAGCATTATTTGTGTGTGTGGGGGGGGGGGGGGAGAAAAATGAAGGAGGCCACGAGGATGTTGAAAATTCCTCACGGAGGGGAATGGTGTGAAAAAGGTTGAGAACCACTGGGCTAGTTCGTACAATATAAGTTGTCTATTGACAATATCAAATGCAGCTTTTAGGTCAAGAAATGTGGTGTATCTGTGCCTTTCATCCCCAAGCACAATTAGGAATGTGGTAATGCAATTATGTACACTTTTACCATAGGTGAAGCCATTTATGTTAGGAGACATATGTTCTCTGATTCTGTATAAGAGTTCTACCAAGAACCATCCACTCAAAGGTTTTGCAAAGGCAGCTTGTGAGTGATATGAGACGGAAAGCATCAGGCTGTCCCGGCTTTGGTGTTGGTACAACAATACAGCTGGTCCATGATGTGGGTAGTTGGTCTTCAGCATGACTCATTGTAGAAAGCCAATAATGGATTGCCCGGCATACACTTTAGTAATCGAACAGTGTTGTAGGTGACTCCGTCCTCTCCTGGGGCAGTAGACCTACCCCTGGTGAGGATGGCGTCAAGCTCCCACTCAGTATATGGAACATCACACTCATCGTGCTGTTTGCCCAGCATAAAGTTAATAAGATTACTTCTCTATACAGACTTCTCATCAAGCTCTCGAGTCCTAGTTGGTAACATGTCATAGCTAGAGATATGAGCCCACTTTGTTATTACCTCATTCGATTTTTGCAACGGGAGACGCGTCTACTGCTTTTACCTCTGATTGTGTGTATGTCCCTCCAGGCTTTGCTGAGTGAGTGTGTTGGTTTACGCTGTTGATATATTTTTCCCGTGCATTTTGTCTAAGTTCATTCACGCGTTCCCGGACTACAGCGAGAGAAGCTTGAAACAGTTTGATCATTTGAGGTGTTCTGAAGTGTTTGTAACCCTTACCAGTCGGCCTGGCTATAGACTTAAGTCTATTCCTGTTATGCTAACCACGTTCCCTCCTCTTTTTGGTGGAGGCATTATTGGGGAAGAATGCAATAAGTCCCAGCTAAAAGATCGCCATGGAGACTTTGGTAATTGCCAGGCTTGTAATCTTTGTACCATAGATGAAGTCTATGAACTGGTTTTCATGTTCTTGCTTAACTGTGAGTCTACGTCTGTTAAGTTTTTTGCCAGTGGGGGGTGGCATTGGCTACATGTATATTAGCTTGGATTGGTTTGTGATCAGACAAAAGATCTACATCAGAGTTATGAGTTGTGTATGATAGATTAAAGCCAACACACTTGTCTAGAGCCCCACCATAGACGTGTGTTGGTTCACTATTACCAATGAATTGAACATCTTCAGATGTGCTTAGTAATGAGACAAGTCTCCTACCATTGGTGGTAGTGGTGGGGTCATCTAATTTCTTGTGTCTAGTATTCAGATCACCAATTAGGACAGGGGTTCAGTATATACGAAGTCTGAGATCAGTGTATTGAAGCTGATCTGAGGCGTTTAGCACGTCGAGTGTGGAGTTGCCCAAGTGGATAGTGATCCCATGACATTGAAAGTTGGAAGTATTTTTTGATACGAGAGGTCCACGAGATTTCAAATCTGGGTGGACTGACGTGTGTCGAGGGACTTGTGGTCATAGCGGACGGCGGCCGGCATGAAGACCCAGAGCAAAGAGCAGCAGGCGGCCAGCCCGGCCAACACCCACATGCTGACGGCGTAGCTGCCACTGACGTCCCGGATCATGCCTGGGGAGAACACGCGCAAGGACAATGTGAGTGAGTGGCTGCCTGTACCACCGCTATTAGTGAACCTGGCATCAACTTGGCGAACTTATGAGGATCTGGCAGAGATAAAGATCTAGACCCAAAAGTATTAACTCTAAAATATTTGAAATGCCTCCACTGCATTTAGCTGCACTTTTTTTAATGTTGTTTATCATTAAACTAGCGAGCACAAAATAAGATGCGGGAAAAGTGGTGACTGCCAACTCTGTTAAGGACTCGTAAATACCGTGATGTTCTTTATATCACTACTAAAATAGTAGCCTGTTTAAAACATTACAATGAAATGCACTGGTTAACTATGTGTGATATTTTTGGACATATTAAATGGTGTAAACCTGGTGTAAAGCTGTAGATACTTCCATCTCTCTCACTGAAGAATCGAAGGAAGTACTGTATATTCCCTGAAGTAGGGATATAATCATGTAAGGAGCGATAGAAACCGGGCAGTGAGTTCATAAGATATCAAAGTCGTCTTGGTGATGTGAATGTGTAAATCGATGTAGCATCTTTGCTGTTACTCACGATTAAGATTGAAATAGTCTTCCTACTGGACTAGAGCCGAGCCATGTGCAAAGATTTATACATAAAATTTAAATTAGGCGTGTCCATGGCTCTATTGACCGCCCATAACATGATCAGAGTGTAGTACTGTGCCTTCAGCTATAGAACAGTTCATTGTGATAACAGTGACTGCTCTGGAAACTTGAAAATAATTTTAGTGGAAAAAAAATGGAGGAAGCAGCAGGCATGTGTGACACTCCAAGTATCGTCCATTTACCTATGGCAGGTCCGATGGTGACGAATCCAAAACCGACAAGCAGAAGTGTGGCGCCCATCATGGCAGCCATGTTCTCGAGGCCCATGTAGTGGACCATGATCAAGTTGAAGAGGCCCATGTAGCCGCCCACGCCGCACCCCCACACGCCCATGATCACCATCTGCCACTTGATGTCCTCTACTACACTGAACGCTGGAACATAATGACAACTGGGTGATATTTAGCATGAATATGAAAAAGAAGATTAAGTAACAAGCTATATATCCTAGGCACTAATGTTACAAAAATTAATTCCAGTATTTTATGAAGGAAAATTATCTCCAGTTATCATTTTAATAGCATCACTGCTTTTATGCTTTAAAGTTTGTAACATACAGTACTTTTAACATACAGTACTTGTGAAATGAAGCATGGGAATCACACTGGTTTAAGGCGATGTTTTGAAAACTCGCCAACTTTGAAGCTACGTTCCTTCAGATTTGATATTTGTACGTAAGTTTAAAAACCAATCCTTGAGTTATATTTTTGTTGTGTGGTGCGGTGATAGAGCTGGGGAAGGAAATGTATCCACGAAAGAGTTTACAGGATACTACGGAGTCGGGTGTGTCGTGTCGTGTCATCCGTCAGTAGTCTTTTCATCGTTTGGACGGGTTAATTCTTGAAGGGATTTCTGCTATAGGGCATCTTGAAAAGCAGAGGAGTTCGATAATTGGCTCGGCAAAAATTTGGCAGCCACTTTTCTTTCATGGAATTCCCATAAATACCGTCAGTGCATTGCATATTGTATAAATTTTGCTTGCATTTATCAAAGTTTTAAAAGACTGCTCTGGTGCCCAATAAACGGATTTTAACTGGATTAAGAAATAGCATTTTTATTCTGGTATGGTCATCATGTAAGGCAAGGGGCGGGGGACGCTTGGATTATATTAAGTGTTTGTATTGAAGCAAACAGACAGACATGTAAATTTTTGTTACAGTTGCGTCTGACATCATTACATCTCGTTTGAAACCTGTTTCTTGGTAACACTGTGACGTGGACTGCTGCATTGTGTGCTGGATCAATGTAAACATGCATGACAATTTTATTGAATATTCATCTATCTATCCATCCATCTATCTATCTAACCTCGACGTCTCCCGGTGTCTCAGAGGGATGACAGGTACTGTATATCTTGAATATTAACAAACAACAGACTTTCCTTAACCTAAGTGAGGAAACCTTTTATTATATATTGGTATAGCTTCGTTGTTTAATAGTGACATTATTGGCTTATTTGATAATTATTTTCTTTGTTAACATAGTTTTACCTATTATTTAGTCAGCTTTTTATTTTAAGTTATCGTAAAGAATTAAAAAAAATATAATATTCATGCTATCTGGTGATCATCTGCGAAAAAACATAAGCGACTCACCTATTATGGAACCAGCAAGGATAACGCTGCTGATCGTGCAACAAGCCTGCATGTTGAACCTGGGCCAGTCTGACAGCATGGACACAGTAAGACGGGCCATCAAGTTGCACACGGCCCCTGTTGTCATGCACAAGCTGGCTGTCTGGAGGGAGTGACCCGCTGCTTGTATAGCGAAGGGCATCAAGGAAAAGAAGTTGAGCCAACAGTTAAGAGTGAGCATCCCTCCCACAGCGATGATGACGGCTCGAGGGGACTTGAGAATGGACAAGTTGGACACAGAGTTGAGACACACGCGCACGATAATACTGTCTGAGATATTACATGATCTCTTTTTTGCTATTTTGTCGACATCTGAAGACAGTACCTTTGGATCGTCGATTTGTATACTAGTGCTGGGCTTTGCTTTAGCCTGTAGAGGACGGAAAAGGGAGGCGCCGACGCAGCAGTGAACGTTTATAGCGGCTAACACAAGTGTGGCGCCAAAGAAGCCGAACTTTTCTTGTAGGAACCCTATAAGAATTGGTCCCAGCATCTGCCCCAGGCAGACACCAGCCATCATGCAGGCATTGGCCACGCCTCTCCGCCTCGTGAAGTAGTGCGGGATGATGAGGAAGCAAAGGGTGTTCAGGAAGCCATAACTAACTCCTAAAGAAAAAGATTAATTAAATTTATTATCCCAATAATGCACGTTTATAGCCACTGTACCCCAGCAAGGAGAGTTCACTGAGCCTTTCCTGGTCAGCCTTGCTTATAAAACTCTTACAGATAAAAATTATCGTAACTAAACAGATTATACAGCTGGCGTATGTTGATTCATTATTATTCTTAAATTTTTCCATATTTTCCTTTTTGTTGCAATGTTGTTGTCAGCTTTACGTATGATTAAATTCCTAATAAAAATAGCTTTTGAATACAAATTGGTATGGTACACTCGGAAACCATATTCTCTAGCCCACCTGGGTCGATGCTGGAGGTTAGTACATAGTACAGTGTCCTTTCTGGACGGGTGCCCACTCTAACTATCACGAGGCAACACACGCACGAGCAACACAGTCATAGTCTGTATAGATGATATTATGTATAAATATTGTATATGGCATTTTATACTCTGCATTATCTTCATTATATATGAACACGAAGAAAAAATTACCATAGGTTGTAGTTATGAAATTATGAATGGAAATAAACACTTCCAAACCACCCAGTGAATCCACATGTCGTTTACAGCGCTTGTGGCCAGACCACGATGATTCCACCACACCCCATCTATATCTTTTATTTCCCATCATTCGCGTAACTATATGAAAAATCGTGATTAATTTAACTACATATTTCAAAAACCTTAAATTACATGTGGATCAGTCACTCCTCATTTGACACACTTATAGTGTAATACTTTGACCATCCCATCTGGGCACATGGAGGCCCACGGTAACTCTCACGGGGCAACATCCTTGCATTTGTTGAGAAGAGTTAAATATGTTATAATATATATATATATATATATATATATATATATATATATATATATATATATATATATATATATATATATATATATACTTTCCCTCACCTTAGCAAACTAGTTAACATAGCATAATCAAACAGCCTCGCAAATACCAATTGGTCTGTATATAATGTGTGCGCACGCGCTAAAATGACCTAGCATATTTTACTAATGTCTCATTGTCCATGGGTATTCTTACAGTTTGGCTGTGAGTTTTCCATTTTGTCTACCTGCCAGTTCAACAGGACTACTAACCATCCTCCCAGCAACTCATATGCCATCCCAGACCCACAGCCTATATGTATGGTGCAAGACCGCAGTCCAATACATACATGTCAGGCCGTCAAGCGTTGGTTTGAGGGGCACCCGCAGATTATTCTATTGGACTGGCCCCCTAAAGGAGCCGATTGTAATCCAATAGAAAATCTATGGGCGCATGTGGTTGTTGAATGGGATGTTGAGGAGAAAACGAGGGAGGCAGTGAGGAGACACACACATAATGTGTAGGAGAGAATAAGGAGGAGGCCGAACATCTGCAGCAACCTGGTAGATTCCATGCCCACCAGATTGCATGAAGTTAAAGCAGCAGACGGAGGTTGGACACGGTATTAACCTGTGGTCAAGAATTAAATCTCCGCCCACGACGGTGCCTTGTAGGGGGTGGCGGGGGAATTAGCTCTCTGGTGTAACCTCGTTGGGGCCACATAGACTTCGTTTCCTAACTCTCAGAAATTTATCCAGGTATTTTACTATGTGGTTTTACGTCACTTCGCATAAATATGCTTACAAAATCTATGCATTAATATGCATAACTCTTGGGAATCTGTCCAGACATTAAATATATGTTATATACTACAATAATCACATAGATATGTTTACAATGTTTATGCATAATAAATGTGAAAAATATTTTTGGGGTTTCAATTAACCAATAGTCATGCCGACAAAACACTCTTGATGCTCTAAGTGCATGTATGTGTTAAACAACGAGTAACGGATCCACATTATCTTGGTAAATAAAAAAATGAAAAGCAAGCACTTAGCCATATGGATACAGTTACACGGAAGAAGAGAAATAAGGATGAACCATGGTTTTGATGGAAACAATGTGCTCTGGGACGATGCTCGCAATGACTAATGGGAGAAACCTCTTTATGAAACATCTTGCCTCCTAAGGATGAAGCTTAATGTTACAGAAAACACACACACACACACAGTGTAACTTTGTGTGACGCGTTGTCTGACTTGGGGTGGCTTTGAGAGAACCATACACTTGATATTACAATTTATGTATCCTTCCTGGCCATGATTTACAACAATAACTGTAAGGAAAAGGTTACAATATTATACTAATAACACTGTCATGTATTGATACTATGACTAGTTACCAAGATACAGAGCACGCTGAACATAACATGATAATGATAGTGAAGCCTGGAAGGGTTCATATCATAACTTGTGTGTTCGTGCATATGTTGCCCCGTGAGAGTTACCGTGGGCCTCCATGTGCTCAGGTGGGATGGTCAAAGTATTAAACTACAAGTGTGTCAAATGAAGAGTGACTGATCCACATTTAATTAAAGGTTTTTGAAATACGTAGTTAAATTAAACACGATTTTTCATATAGTTATGCGAATAATGGGAAGCATCGTGGTCTGGCACACACACACACATACACGTTGTGTGGAGTCACTGGGTGGTTTGGAAGTTTATTTCCATTCATACTTTCGTAACTACAACCTATGGTATTTTTTCTTCGTGTTCATATATAATGAAGATAATGCAGAGTATAAAATGCCATATACAATATTTATACATAATGTCATCTATACAGCAGTACTATGACTGTGTTGACTGTGTGTGTTCGTGTGTGTCTTGCCTCGTGATAGTTAGAGTGGGCCCCCGTCCAGAAAGGACACTGTTCTAACCTCCAGTACCGACCCAGGTGGGCTAGAGATTATGGTTTCCGAGTGTACCTTTTCTATACCATAGAAAAGAATATTCTACCTGGGAAGGCTTTATAAAATGTTGTAAGGAAGGAGTTACGATGACGCCAATTTCCATAGTAACAGTGACCGTTAGATGTGTTGGGGATGCTCAGTCTGCCTCTGTTAGGGGAGCCAGGCTTATAATGTGGCTTCCCATCACCTTCAGCCGAGTCACAGTTTGCTATATTCCTAATTAAAAGTAATGAAAAATGGAGGAGAGGATGGATAGTGTTGCATCATAGCCAGGAAGTTTGAATTCCTCGAAATGACGAAGGTATAGAGTGAGGTTCATGTTCATAGCACATGTGAATAGTTATAAGGAAGATAAGAGTGATGTACTTTTAAAGTATTTTATTAGATATTTTTACTAATTATGCAGCTATGCATCCTCTCTTCCTCGTTTTTCTTTTGACGGCAACAGCCAAACACGAGGGCTTGTTTCCTCCAGGATTAGGAGCATGAAACTTTACTTTCTTAATTTGATTATTGGCCTGTCATTACTGTGGTGAAGGCTTATGAACTGATCTTTATATATGACCTATAAGGGTACACACCAGTAACATGTAGCTTTGAATGTTTCAGAACTGTTTGTAAATAAATATGGGTCTCTTGATGGGTTACTTAAAATCTTAACCTCTTTAAGACTCACCGCTGAGGATGGAAAACGAGAATAGGAGGAACCAGGCAGAGGTGGCGAAGGCGGAGAGGACGATGGAGGAGAAGTACACGAGAGCCCACACCATGGCCACCTTCCTCCAGCTGTACTCCTCAACCAGGGGACCAAGAAACAATCCACAGGTAAACCAAAGAAGCGTCTGGATGTTGAAGATCCAGCCGATAACGGTGGAGGATGTGCCCAGCTCCAGCAGGAGGGGGGAGAAGACGATACTGAAGCAGGGACCCACCATATTGATCATCATCTGAAGAGAAGAAGAATTATTAGTAAAACCAAGTACTGTATGGAGGCAATTGTTCTCATTTCCTCTTTCGATTAATCGTATATCCTGTCACTAACTCAGACGTGATGAATGTCGTATTGATCATGAATGGTCATATGCCAAGGAATTAACACTCTTTAATTAAGCCTAATTCTCGTTTCTCCTCTATATGTGTTAAACATATAAGATACTATAAGCTAACCAGACTATAGATGTAAAACAAAGCCTCGCCCACCACTCACCATAATGATACAAGCTCCCACAGCGACGGCCCAGTAACAATGCGAGGTGGGTGCTTCACTGCCCTGACCTGGCCTCTCCTCCTCCCAGGGGTCACCAGTCAGCTTCTCGCATGATTTTTTGATGTTAGTTTCGTCATTTTTGTTTCCTAGTCTTTCTTGATTCACTTCATTGATATTTTCTGTTCTTTGTCTTTGTGTGCACTTCAACAGTGTCTCGTGTTCACTGTGTTCATCACTGTGCCTGACGACTTTCCCTGTTGCGTTTTTTTCCATTTTGCAAATGTCACCGAGTCAGACTGTAAATATATAGACTGATAATTATATAAGACAAACATTACGGCAAGTTATCATCTACATCTCTAAGAGGACATGTCGACTGCTGTTTGAGACACTTTGGGCAGATCAAGATGTGGACACTCCCAGTACTCTGTGTAGCAGCGTTCTCGTTTACACGATCAGTCTCGAAGCGTGTTTTAGAAGCATGGTAACGAAGCCGTGCTCGGGCAGTGATCGTGTAGACGGCAACACTGAACCACCAACCTTTCCCGGGCAGTTACATGTGGGAGCCTAATAGTTGCGTGGCCACCTACGTGTGTCCCTACCACTTATAGAGTCATTCATTTCTGTAACCATCCTGGAAATATGTGGACGTACTTTATCCAAGTGTGTGTGTTGTACATTTCAGGGGTTATGCAAATGTATCGCTGCACGTCCTGTGTCCCCACGCTGCATTTCAGCAAAGATTTGGTTATAAGTACCACTCGATTTGTTCCTTAACCAGTTTTTCACCCACACAATCCGTTTTCTTGTTTGTTTTTTTCTTCAGTATCATCCCAGCGGCCAAAACATACAACAGTGCGGCCGTCCATAGCCGACTCGTCTGTCTGGGAGCCATGAACCTCTTGCCCAGCAGTCTACCACACACTGACCGGTAACGACGGTGTGGCAGTTCCGTGTAAACACACCGTCCACTAAACAGTGGTTAATACCCTGATCTGACCCCTTGCTTCGCCACGGATCCAATGCGTGCATGACCACCATACTTGGCAACTGATCGTGTAAACGAGCCCTAAGAGGCCAGCTCATTTCAGTGACTATTAATTTTCCCCAAGTGGATTAATATACGTCTGTTAATACCCTGCTCTGACCCCTTGCTTCGCCACGGATCCAATGCGTGCATGACCACCATACTTGGCAACTGATCGTGTAAACGAGCCCTAAGAGGCCAGCTCATTTCAGTGACTATTAATTTTCCCCAAGTGGATTAATATACGTCTGAAAACTTCATCCACAACAGACTAAAATAACGGAAGTAACACATGTCAAATAAAAGCGTATCAGGCATTAGAGAAAAAACTAGAATATACACAGAAAAAATACTTCGATACTCCTGCATCCACATAATGAACGTAGACAAAAATAAAGTTCTTTAGTTTATTCAAAGATGTCGTGTAGTACATAGACCAAGGTTTGGCGAGTGGTACTTGATAACCCTGGCAAGGGTTAAGTTTAACCTTATCTGCATCCACCTATGGCCGTCTATGCACAAAATATATCCTTCCTCTACCATGTAAAACATAAAACAACACATTAATATAATCTACAAATAAACACAAATGATACAAAAGTAAAAACTAATGAATAAACTCGCCTATTATTGTATCCTAATTCCACTTTCTAATCTGAATTGACAACAACAAAACCCATATGACACACTGTCATGATGGTAATGACCGCTAACCTGAAAACCCTAAAGACTCGTATTACCTTAAACGTCCACAAAACTATCCGAGTCCCCCAGTGGAAACGTCCTCAGTTTTCTGTTTCTTTGATGACGTCATCGAGATGTTTTTGTCTGAAGGGAACCTTTTGAATCTGCTCCTCGGGTTTGTAGCAAGGCCCTGTATGTTGGGAACTGCTGCCATCCAACCTTTTGTAATAAATTTAATTCTTGCTTTTGATAGCCCAGTCAGAGCATTGTTTGTGAAGATAATAGTAGGGAATGAAACGGAGTTCGTAGTCTCAGTTTCAAACGTCAGTGTACAGTAAAGTAATTCAGCGAAATAGTTAAGTAGGTGGAATCCACGACCTAGTTTGAGTGAGAATGTGGTGGGCATTTCAACTGTTAGTAAGTTGACTCGTCCCTGACCCACACAGGTAGGTCATTCCACTCCGTGTTGTAATTCTCCATTCTTTAAGTAATTTGACCCAATTAATAGTTGATTGTGCAAGTGTTAAAGTAACGTAGTTGATGTGCTTTGAGTGAAGTAATGTTTACATCCTTAACGTCCCTTTGTAACGTGATGTCGTTATCACCGTTAGTAAGTGCCTCGTCTCTCACCCACACAGGTCCCTAACGCAGCCTAGGCCGTGTCTGTAGCGTGGATGTTGCATCCACTAGTCTGGAGAGATGTCTGAGGTCCAGTAGGATCAGTTATCTCCGCGAGTCCCGACCGTCAGAAGCTCCAGTACTACCTATGGGCCCCATAGCTGGCCAGTCTGACCCTAACGCTCGGCCCACGGGGTGACCCTGGATCACCAAGCCACGAACCACTACCAGCCCCCATCATTGGTGGATGAGTGCCTAGCTCAGTAGGGCTATTTGTGTGGTTGTGTTATTCCACTGGGATCTTCAGAGTTCGTTGGAAGGTGCCCCGTGGTGGCGGGACCCCATGGCGGTCACTCGAGTATCACTCCTGGCGATTGAGTGCTGTATTGGCAGTTGCCCCTGGTTTTAATGGTGCTAAGGTGCTTTAAGAGTTTGTGTGTTATTGTGTATGTTCACCCAGTCGTGGTGTGAGTATTTTGAGCCTGAAGGCATGGTACCAGGAGTTCGTCTTTTGGTACATATAACTTTCTCCTGCATCCATTTTAATGTTTGAATAAATATTGTATTTGTATGTTGTGTCTATTATTCACCTACAGTGTCCACCGTTATTTCTTCCCTATTGCTTGATACTATAATTACATATACCCATGGGCCTACCTCTCACGTCGCTCTACCAAAGGTTAAAATATTCAAGTAAAAGATGTTATAAGAGGCACAGGCCCTTATAAAATGGTGGAAGTGTTGTATCCTAATTCCACTTGCTAATCTGAATTGCCAACAATATAACCCATATAACACACGACACACAAAAAACTCCTCACTATACAACAAACACACCCACAGAGATAGACAACACAGTGATGCTCATGTTAAGTGATAGATCGAGAGAGGCTCCCCAGTCCACCTATATAGATAAGATTAAGTACGTAATGTCTCAAGGAGGACAAGTTTATCACTGAATTTCGCCGTAACTAAATTTACCAAGAGTGTGACAAAGTATTGTGTGTGTGTCCTGTCAACCAAATGGGCAGCTGGTCTCGGAGCGTCTTGAACGTTTTATCTCTGTTCTGTGAGTAGAATCAATACTTTTTGATGGACTTGCATTTTGTGTATCCTATTGTATTCCGTCCTCCTCCCCAAGAGTGACCAAGTGCCTTGTTATACTGACCGTACTGCTACTAGTTTAATAATAATAATAATAAATAATAATCAATAATAGTAATCAATAATAATAATACCAATAAGAGTTCACCTTCACCTTTATAAAACCACAAACTCTCATGTCGTCGCTTCCCGACGTCATTAAGTTACCCCATTTCCTTTTCATCTTCTGATATCTTACCACTGAAACCATTTACAGCATACAGAGTACCTAATTACCCTCATCTCTCGTCATCATATAGTGGAAGGAACAACCCTGGTGTGTTTATACTAACTCTAAATAGAAGCTTCTTGTCTTAGCGTTTCCTAGCGTCCTCGGGGAGGGAGGGGAGAACGCCGAGCAGCCACAGTGCACACCAAAATACGACTGGTCAGCCCTCTCGGTCTCAGGGTCACCAAACGATATAATAATACTGTACCAGATGATTGCATAGCATGATTATACATCTTGACGATGATTTACACTATCTACCACGATTACACCTGAGATTTGAGAAGTGGTTGGTGACATGTGATGACCACAATACTCACATCCCAACACATCTTTTTGTTTACCTTCTTGTTGCTTTCTCTTGAATAACTTTATCTCAATGACAATGGACCACTTTTTTCCAAAAACCTTAACGCTGGAACAGACCCATATAAGTGTGTATGTATCTTCAAGCCCCTTAACTGTATCCGTTTTGCACCTATGGTTGTAACAGACAGAAAGACACACGGACAGACACGTCCTTTTCTTAAATGAGGTAGATACAGGTATATATAGTTATTACTAACCTAACAATCTAACCCAACCTTCACTTGTGTAATCTAGGTGTTGTTTGGTTGCTATAACAGTAAACGTCTTAGTGAAACCAAGCAAACTATGCCAGAGACGAACTTATTTCCAGTTGAGTTTTAAGCCTAATTGGGGCGAGTATCCTTATTTGGCGTGACTTTAAAGACCAGATCAAACATCGCGGCTCATTTTTCGTGAACAGTTTAAGATCTTTCCTACAATTCCGCTAGACTCGTTCCTCCATTAATGTATCTATAGTATATTGTGGTATCGGTGGCATGAAGATTCTGAAACTTCTATTGCACTAAAAATTTGAACCGAGGACGTAAAAGGTCTTCCCTGGAAAGTGAAGTGGAGGTAATGCGTCAGGAAATATCTTGAGTAGTTCTATTGAGGAAAGTAAATGGATAGTGACGGAGCATAATGTATGGTGGAGGCATAGATCTCCCTGTGTTGTCTGCATACTTGGATTATTTTGAAACATAGGAGTTAATTATGGTTTTATCCTTAATTAATATTGTGAGTGATAAATGGAGAATCAATAAATGTCATGATTGTTAAAAATCACTGTAGAGAACATAAAATGGAGTACTTCTGGACAACATGGCTGCCAACATACAATAACAAATGTGGTCAATCAAGAATATATTTTAAATACTTATTTATATTATATGAATTTATTAGGAAAAATTCTTACAGTACAATCATACATATTGAATATATAATGAGGATTGCAAATAAATTATTGGTAATATTGTACTTACTGTATTAAGTTATTTCCAATGTAGTCCTCGAAGCGTGATAAGGTGGCTAGTGTAGAGCAGTAAAGATCGGGAGGCATCGTGCGGTGAGCCGAGTGAATGTTCAGAGCATTTGAAATTTTTGTAATGTCCCATTTTTCTTTGTTTTTGTACTTTGACAATTGTTGACAGTATGTCTTCATATGATCTGCCCAGACACTACAGACTATGGTTATGACTTCCCTTCCAGTCAAACGTCAACATCAACATTGTACAGTAGGTGCCCTTCAGTGATCTCACACGGCCTGTCTCTTCACAATCAGGGAGAATAACTTTTAATATTTTTAAACCAATACAAAAATGTGTACGATATTCTCTACAAATATAATATTGAATGTAAAATTAACATCAGGTTTTGTACACAGGTCAACAATTAACTCTCAGAAATGGAATGGAGGGTTGATACTTCAGGTGGAGTGGGGTGGGGTAAAGATTCTTCAGGTGATCCGTTAAAACTGGCATTGTTGCACTGGACAGCGTGGTTGGACGGACATGATTTGAGAAACTTGTTACGGTCGTAGCGGACGGCGGCCGGCATGAAGATCCAAAGCAAGAAGCAGCAAGCGGCCAGCCCGGCCAACACCCACATGCTGACGGCGTAGCTGCCAGTGACGTCCCGGATCATCCCTGGGGAGAAAACGCGCAAGGACAATCTGAGTGAGTGACTGCCTGTACCACCGCTATTATTGAACCTGGCATCAATTTGGCGAATGTTTTACGATCTAGCAGAGGTTACAATTTCTTTTTGTCACAAGGAATAAAAATATATCTTCGTAACATTTAACATGTCCATGAATGCCCTTTCTGGAGGATTTACTAATTTCAGGGAAACCATTTTCCCCTTGTTGGTTTCAGCTGTTAGGCTTAAGAATTTTGTATCATCTGCCATTATCAACACGTTGTCACCACTTAACAGCGAAACAATTAGTGAGTATAATAAACTTATTTCCGAGCCATACAGACAAGAACAAGCTAAAAGCATTAAGAGACTTCATGTTGTCTGGGATCTATAGTTAGAGCGGAGTTTACAACGGGACACTCGAAAGCGAGGAGTCAGGAAGGCGAAAGCTCACTCTAACTACCACCATTACAAGTAACTGGCAGTCTTCTTGAGAAACGACGTCACCAAGGCTGAAGTGTTGGTTTTCCCGATCACTTATGTTGCAGACATCTAAGCTCAAGAAGGTACGGACATAATCAGCACGTGCTATATCTATCGTCCACATGAACAAGGCTGCCACCCGTATGATCTTGCGCGCATCCAGGCGGGGTTATTCCAAGATAAAGATGAGGACAGTAGATTTAGACATCGTGGTTCTTGCTGTTACATACGTCACAAAAGCGAAAATTTAGGATCTATGGGTTGCCCTTGGCACTGGAACTCATTACCCTTATATACCAGTACACACCATTGTTTGTAATATAGGACCTACCATGCGTATGGCACTACCATTCTTCCACTCCCTAACTGACCGTGACACCGTTTCACAATTGAGAAGCATTGGCAAGAAAAAGCCTTTAAACTTGGTGACCCTTCCCTGCTACCACAAAAATTTTCGCCACATTGTCCAACCAACGTGATAACATCTCGGAAGAAGTGAATGTCATTGAAAGATTTGTAGTTCTTCGGTATGCCTAATTTTACCTCATATCAAAGTCAATTAAAGTAGACAAACCTTATTTGCCTAAGGAAACAGATTGATAACCATTATACCACCAACACAGGCCGCTCTCCACCAGCGTGTCAGTAGAACAGCGTATCAAGCTAGCAATGTTTGAGGAAGACTGGCGATGACAACCCTCTTCTCGTGGATGGTCTTCACTATGGACAACGTAGCCAGAAGCTTTAGATGTAGAAGTAAAATATACAAGTGTGTAAAGGATAGTCTCCCTTGCACAGCTCTATGATTGTGCAAGAACGTGCAGCACAAATTTTTAAAGGGAAGAGTGATGAAAATTTCTAGTAACATGTTGAACTTGAAAATAATGTCTAAACATTATGAAAATTAACGTAGTGTAAAGAATAATGTAAAATAATTAGCACATACATTTTGTTACTCCTGCTCTGAAACAACGTATCTTGTTATGGTAATCTCATTAATATTCTTCACTGACAAGGACACTGCGTGAACCTTGACGACTCGCCTCACAGTTACGGTCCTTTGCACATCACATAATCAAGTGCCGACTACCTTACCTACAATGGGTCCGATGCTGATGGAGCCAAACCCAATGAGCACGAGTGTGGCGCCCATGGTGGGAGCCATTTTGTCGAGGCCCATGTAGTGAACCATGATCAAGTTGAAGAGGCCCATGTAGCCGCCCACGCCGCACCCCCATCCGGCCATCGCCACCATCTGCCACTTGATGTCATCCACCACACTGAACGCTGAGTACATAAGACAATTTTGTTATAAAAAAAGTCAAAGCTACAAGCAACGCATTTTATATACTTACACCGAAAATTTTATTTATTCTGTCTGTCTGTCTGTCTGTCTGTCTGTGTGTGTGTGATCCCAGAAATCAGTCCTGACAACTTTATATCCTTACATGGGAGTATTTTTTAAAGGGAATTTTCTCATGATTTCTACTTGGAAATCTCATCGTATTTCTATAATATTCGAACCAATTTGTTTCAGATTCAAGTTATAGAATTGCTTTGCATCCCTTGCTACTCAATTTGTTTATAGGCGAAATGAATGCTACTCTATTTACTGTATATGTTCAGTTCATCGGCTCAAGTTAACATTACTTATATTAGCCCCCAGCTTAATATTAACCACTCTAACGCTAACCTAACCCTCTTCAGGTATCTTTGGGATTTTTAATCTTGTGAAGAGAGTAATTTGAAACTAAATCTGGTATTATAATATTATTCTCTAATGATGAAATAAACGTATCTGGTCAAGGCCAAGTCTCAATGCAAATTCAAGCGAAATTATCATCACAAATCTAGAACAGAGCTTTGCGTCTTGTTCCTCATTTAGTGATGTTTAACAGTTGTCAGAGGAGTGGTCGCCTTCTGACCGAAAATAGAATGGGTCGCTTATATTTTAGTGCCAAGTGAAGCATCAGTGCGGTAGCGGTGCTGTCTCCTATAGGACCCACTCTCACTTCACATTATCATATGTACATAAAGTTCTGATTATTGTATAGTTTTGTTTAGTTTTGTGTATCATTGATAAAATATCCGAATGGCAATAGTTTTTACCAAGATTACTTTTCAAAATCCGTCTGCATTTGAGTTCTGTAGTTTGTGATGGTTTAATAGGGAGAGATGATGCATTGATGCAGTCTTTATCACCCATCTGTGATCCAAATATGGGACAAAGGTAATTTTTACTTTCCTAACGAGATCATAAACACAGTAAGAACCTCGTGGTTTGGATCATTATAATAAGCGATGTTCTGAAGGTTTCTTATTAATCGTGTCAATTAATTTTCCAAAGCAGATCAAACACTTCCATCCAGAAAAGGATTGTATAACCTAAGTAATATACCGTAAGAGGATATGGGATGACTCGCTTACCTATAGTGGAAATAACAATGACGGCGGTGCTTGTCATATAACAAGCCCGCATACTGAACCAAGAAAAGTCCGACAGCATGGACACCGTTAGACGAACACCCAAGTTAAACACGGCCGACACTGTCATGTACATGCTGGCCGCCTGGAGAGGGTGACCCGCTGCTTGTATAGCGAAGGGCATCAAGGAAAGGAAGTTGAGCCAACAGTTAAGAGTGAGCATCCCTCCCACAGCGATGACGACGGCTCGAGGGGACTTGAGGATGGACAAGTTGATCACAGAGTTGCGACACACACGCAGGAATACATTATTGGAGATACTGCATATCCTCCTCTTTGCTGCATTGTCACTACCTGAGGATTCTACCATCGGATCATCAGTGTGTACACCTTTATTAAGTTTTACCCGAGCCTTCCTAGGACAAAGGAGGGAGGCGCCAACGCAGCAGTTAAGCATGATAGCGCCTAAGAGGAGTGTGGCGCCGAAGAAGGCAAATTTTTCCTGCAGGAACACGATAAGAACTGGTCCAATCATCTGTCCCAGGCAAGTGCCAGCCATCATGGAGGCGTTGGCCAGACCCCTTCTCCGAGTGAAGCTGAATGGAATGATGAGGAAACAAATGGCAGACAGCATCCCGCAGCTGAACCCTGCGACACAAAGATAAAGTAAATTGTATGAATTAACATTGGATGTGTTCATCTTCACACGTTAAATTCCATAAAAAAATCTTTTGTTTTTTAGTCAAGCATAAAGAAGACATCGAAGTAAACACTAACCGGTCAGGATGGAGTAGGAGAAGAGTAGGAACCAAGCTGAAGTGGCGAAGGCGGAGAGCACAATAGACCAGAAGGTGAATACGGAACACACCAGAGCCACCTTCCGCCAGCTGTACTCCTCCAACAAGGGGGTAAGAAACTGTCCAGACAAACTCCATATACACTGCAGGATGTTGAAGATCCAGCTGATGAAGACGGAGGTGGTCTCCAGCTCGAGCAGGAGGGGAGAAAAGATAACGCTGAAGCAGGAACCAACCATATTGATCATCACCTGAAGAGATTAAGACAGACCTTAGAAAGTGACTATAAGGTACCACCGTTTTACTGCAGCAACAAACACAATTGCCATCATTATGGTCGAGGGTTGGCGCCGACAGTTACTCCCATCAAATGTATTTTCGACTTTATTATTCCTGCCAGACTTTGTAGCTTTTAACTTCATTTATCCATCACAATCTAGTTGGTTCATGGAAGACAAATGTATCAAAACAGTAGCAATATTAAGGTTACGGTAACTCTGAACTTCTGCAATGACACGACTCGTCATTGATATTTCATCCACTCCCACCTCATCCACCCATCACCCTTCACTTACCATGATGATGAAAGTTCCTCCGGCAACCCCCCAACAGATAATGCCAGATTCTTCCTTGTCCTTCTCCGTCTCCTGCTCTCTTACGGGTTGATGTACTTTATCGTTGTCTTCTACTATTCCGTTGTTTTCATCACAGGAGGAACGAGCATTGTGTCTTGGGTCGTTATGTGTTAATGTCATCTCTTGAGAGTGGCTGGCCATGGTTCTCCCAGTAGTGATGGTAAAATGTCCTATCACAATATTTTAAAAGCTCGACAACTTATCTCCTCACTGAATCTTAAGTTATGTAGAATAATGACTGAAAGAAAAAACAAAACAAGATATGATTAGGGAAAATTATTCAAATGATAATACTCCAATGTAATACATACCAGCTGTATTGAGTTACAGTGATCCATAGATAAAAGTACACACTGTACTCTCACTTTGTGTCCGAGAGAACATGTTCAGGAATCATAGAGTGGCTCCTCTTCTGTCCAACTGTTAGATAGGGCGGAATCAAATGCATTTCATCTTATTAACTCTCTTCCTTTAGTTGATCATATGTCTTCCCTTTCTCTTCGCCGCAATGTTGCTTCACTCTCTCTCTCTCTCTTTTACAGGTATTTTAACGGGCAATGTCCGGTGGATTTGGCATCCTGTGTACCGCCGGCGTCTTGCCTTCTTGCCCACCGTTTCTCTGTGGATGTCCGTCACACTAGAATAACCCGTTATAATACATCCTTCTTTCCTCACACAGCCAAAATGTCTGAAATGCTCTGCCTTCTTCTGTGTTTCCATACTCATACAATCTGCCTCACCCCAAAAAGCTGGTTTCCGGCAACTTCGTGGTGTAGATTAATATAATCTTTTTCTTTTCTATTTTTAATTTATTTTTACTCTTACTTTTTCGCCCCTTGACCCTGTTGTGGGTCGATGACCTGTGCCCGGGTGGGCTATTCCCCGTAAAAAAATAAAATAAAAATAATGTTAAAACACTACAGCTGCCGCCGGATGATCATCTCACCTTTTATCCGAATAGGATGTTATTGTTTTGACCAGTCATCAAGAAAATAATCACAGTGAACATACTAAGGTACTTTAGGGTCACAAACTTCACCCATAAACAAATCAATACACAATTATAAATGCAAGTAACACAAAACACCAAAACAGCCAGCCAGCCTCAACAGATTGCCATCACCAAATTATAAAGTTAATATTATAACTATTCACTATACTAAGACAATATCCAATGAGATGCACTGATAAAGTATAATATATATATATATATATATATATATATATATATATATATCATGTAAATCCACAATGAAAACGTGGATAAGATAAATCTTCAGTTGCATCTGAAGATGTCTTGAATATAGACGAAAGCTAAGGTGTTCCGTTGTTTCCATTTTCCCGTGTATATATATATATACTTCATTTTTAGTCCATTTAACACGCGGACTTTGAACATATAATCAACGACCTCACCAGCAAGGATTCGAACCCTCGACCTACTGGGTGTGACTAGGGAACGCTTACCGGCTAGGCCACAAGGACACTAAAAGCAGTTCTAGACTCTGTTATATTTCACACAAAGCCTGTTCATCGAGCTGATGGCGCCGTGAACCTCAATAGCTGGATTCGGTAAAATGCTACTGACACCACATAAGTGGCACGGGCAGTTTCCCATTGAGGTTCACTTGTCCAGGCGATATCTTAAGACACTTTATAAGCCAGAAGGTCAACTTTCAACACGACCATGTAAATCAGGCGAAGGTTTTTTATTTATATTTAATTCATAACACGGCATGAGTGGCGTTGTGCACTAAATATATCCCAACTTGTTATTTTGAAAATTTGTAGTCAAGTGAGCAGATGAAGGTGACAGTCCTTCAATATTTGATTTATTTTTAGCATCAACCAGAAGCTTAGAAAACAGAGTTGGTGTGATCGTGTAAACAGGCTTCACACAGAATGTGAATAAGAGGCACCTCGGATGTATTTGTAAGCTTGAGGGCTATGCTTTAATTCGCAGTACTCATTGACCTGAGCCATCATCTTCAGTGGGTTAAGTAGTCCTCTGGGGGTTAAGTGAACACAAATTAGAATTACTATATAGAACAATTCGTCACTCACCATGACTTTTGTGAGTCCACCAGGACAAGCGTGGGGCCAGACCACCTAGCCAATCTCCGTCTGGTGGCCCTCCTTTGGACATATTTAATCAACTGGCAGTCTCCAGCATATCTCAAGGGGATTATCAAGCTCGTTGCACAACTCTCTTCACACAATGGGAAGCACACTGTCAGGGCCACAGCGTCAGTGATGAATCAAACAATTTTGCCTCAAACGTGGGAAGGTTGTTCGGATCCCTTCTTGTGAACAGAGGGAAAGAATCGATTTATTTCCTCCGCCTTGCCCTGATCTGAGTCTACGTAACTTCAAGTCTCTGATCTGATACACTCACGTGTCTGTAGTTTCCATTTTTCATTAGGGTTAGACTTGGTCTCGTGTGTGTGTGTGCGTGTTACTTACAAAGTGCCTCTCACATAATTCAGAACACATCTTTACTTCTTCATCTCCTCATATTTAATATCAATTCCCCAGCCACCTGTTCTCATTCCGTATCGCAGACCTCTACTAAAGAGAGATAATAACAGTAGGGTTGCCACATTACCCCATAATCTTCAACCAAGATCTGAGACAACAAAGAACAGACCCACGAGCTTGTTACTGTAGTGGTCCGCCATGTCACTTGACTCCTCTTACCAGGGGGGAGCTTTATACGTATTCGCAATCTCACTCACTCAGACTTACTTTACTCAATAATTCTTTTACTCACTCACGTACATAATAACTCACTTATTCACTAAACCTTTTACCGCTCAATAACCCACTCAATAACTCACTAAATAAATGAATAACTACCTAATTCACGGACACTCGCGAACTCTTTGTCTAATTCACTTACTCAACTCACTAATTCGCTAACCAATTTCCTCACGCACTCACTAATTCACTCTATTTACCTAATGGCCACTGAACTAGATGGTGGTCATGCAGAAGGACAAAGGACCAGTCACCTGTGCAGCATTCTTCCATTGCTCTTGGTAGTTTTGTAAAGAACTGTTTTGAAGACTAGTACTGTTATTAATTCCACTGCTTGTTCCATTAGTGAAGCTTCAGTCTGTAGGTAGTGTGTGTGTCTTGTCTTCGTATACCTAAACATTTATCAACGTATTGTGTGTATCGGTTGCGAAGAGGATAAAAGAAAAGAAAATAACATTCTAACGTGGATTTACTTACTCCATGGAACATGTTGTAACTCAGATGATACTAAATGTTTTATAATACTATACTTCCTCGAGATATGAAGTACAGTCCCTCCAAAAAGTATCGTTAGATTTTCTGTCGCTATAACTTGAAACGCAATACAAAATGCTTCGATATGATCCTCATTGCATCATTATAAGTTGGTGTGTCTGCTCGCCATAACAACAGCTAGAGATGAGAGAGGGAGCTGTCCTTGTATGGCATACTAGATACTTCAGTGTAACAAGAAAACCAATAATCTATAGCAATGTATGCATCATTCGAAAACATTGTTACACACCCCTTTCACCGTTTACCCAGCTTCCATCGCTAGTTACCAGCGGCCAGGTCGTATGTACCGAAAAAATAGATGCATCACAAGTGTTGTGGACTTATCACTGGCTGTCCCGCCAGTCTCCGGTAATTTCCCGACGATCGGTATCAGTGTACAGACAACAACAGGCAGGTAGATTTCCACCAGGTCACAAACACAATAGTGAACTGTAGTCTTTAATAATAACAACGTCTTCACAAAACTGTTCACTGGGGACTTACTGTATTTAGCAGGTGCTCACTAGGCTAAAAGTCTTGTCACTATTGTAGTTATTGTTAACGTTATATCTCTAAATTTCTGGTCAAAATCGCTATATAAACTGTTTCAATATCACTATCTTCACACACACTGTCCCAGCAGCAGTCACGGCAGACTGCTCAT
Organism: Homarus gammarus; assembly: GCA_958450375.1. Classification (NCBI taxonomy): domain Eukaryota; kingdom Metazoa; phylum Arthropoda; class Malacostraca; order Decapoda; family Nephropidae; genus Homarus; species Homarus gammarus. Next base: position 141,622 of record CAUDMG010002044.1, read on the forward strand.
GGCCAGAGCACCTTTGTATAAACCCAAGTACTTTATTAGCCTTGTTACGAGCAAAAACACATTGTTTACTTGGCTTAAGGTTCCTACTTATCGTTACTCCTAAATCTCTCTCGCAGTCGGATTTCTCTATGGTATCATTGTTCATCTGGTTTCCCTGTTTACATCTCCTATACCGAGTACTTTACATTTGTCCACGTTGAATTTCATCTGCCATTTTTCAGACCATTTGAAAAATTTGTTTAGATCTTCCTGTAGTTTTGCCGAGTCCTCGTCAGATTTAATAACACGTCCTATTTTAGTGTCGTCAGCAAATTTACTCATGTTGCTGTCTATGCCGATATCTATGTCGTTTATGTATATAATAAATAATAATGGGCCAAGTACCGAGCCTTGGGGAACTCCACTTGTGACGTTGCTCCAATGGGATTTGGTGCCGTTAATGCTCACTCGCCGTTTCCTGTCCTGTAACCACGCCCTAATCCATTTAAGGATGTTACCTTTGATGCCATGTGCTTCTACCTTTCTAATTAGTCTTTCGTGGGGCACTGTCGAAGGAATTGCTCAAGTCGAGATATACCACATCATAATTGTGCCCCTCGTCCACCGATTCGAAAACTGATGAAAAGAATGTTAGTAGATTAGTTAGACAAGAACTTCCGCTTGTGAAGCCATGCTGGGAATCATTGATCAATCGTTGCTTCTCCAGGTGATTTCGTATGGAGTTTGAAATGAATGCTTCCAGTAATTTACCTACTATTGATGTTAGACTGATTGGGCAGTAGTTAGAGGATAGTGATCTATCCCTTCTTGAAAATCGGTATTACATTCGCCATCAGACAGGAGTCTGGTACTACACCTGTTTTTAAGGACATGTTAAACAACTTTGCTAAGGGCATACTAAGCTCTTCCTTACAATCCTTTAATACTCTGGCAAATATCTCATCGGGACCAGGTGACTTATTAGGCTTTAGTTTGTCTATTTGCTTACTAACATCGTTACTAGTCACTACTATCTCGCTTAATTTGTTTTCTTCACCATCTCTGAATAGAGTTGGTGCCTCGGGTATCATGTTTAAATTTTCAGTGGTGAAAACTGTTTAAAAATATTTATTCAAATTATTGCTCATTTCTCCGTCGTTATCAGTAGGCGCGCCGGTATCTGACAGTATTAGTCCAATATTTTCTCGTGTTTTAGTTTGATACATTTGGTAGAATCCTTTGGGGTTTGTCTTCGCCTCCCTTGCTATCCTTACCTCATTTTTCCTCTTTGCTTTCCTTATCTCGGTCTTAACCCTACTCGCCAATAGCTTATAATAATCCTGGAGGTAAATTTCGCCACGCTTTATCCTTCTACCTATAGCCTTCCTTTGGCCAATGATGTTCTTTAAATAATTATTTATCCATTTAGGGGCATTGTTGTCTGATCCGAGTTTTTTGTATGGTATGTTCTGCCTTTGCATTAAGTAACCCATTATTAAAATTGTCGTGGAACTCGGCAATCTCAGATCTCGTTATCAGGTCGGAGTCATGTCAGGTTCACCGCCAAACGTGACACCACCTCTCAGCTGCCTCTTTAAACTGTCAAAGTTTGCCCTTCTGAAATCTGGTACTTTAGTGGAATTTTCCTTACTTCTGCCCTGAAAATCTAACTGGAATCTAATTTCTTTGTGATCACTGTTTGCAAGTTCGTTTCCTATCATGACATTGCTAATGAGGTTTTCTCTGTTCGACAGAACTAAATAGAGTATATTATTACCCAGTGTGGGTTCAGTTATATATTGACTTGGGAAACAGTCCTGGATCGTCTCTAGAAAATCCTGATTCCAAGTTACCCGTAAGGTCAGTCCAATCTATTTGGCCAAGGTTAAAGTCGCCTACTATACAGACTGCTGTGTATGGAAGCCCTGCGCATTTCATCCCAGATAAGTCGCTCATTGACTATCAAGATTGGGAGGTCTATATATTATATTACTCTTGTGATTAATTTTTCCCTACCGTCGATTAATTCTATCCAAATTGTTTCTGTATTCAGCTCAGTTTTTATTTCCTTATTTATTTCACACTTCAGATTATCCCTAACATAGATTGCTACGCCGCCTCCTTTCCTGTTCTGCTTATCCGTATGGAACAATTTGTAACCCGCAATTTGGTATTCGACCGGCAACTCACGTGAGTCTAGGTTGATCCATGTTTCAGTGACTGCTATTATATCGATTTTTTCGGTACATGCCACGTACCTAATATCATCCATTTTGTTTCTCATACTTCTACTCTTCATGTAGTAGACATTTAAGTTAGTCGTGTTCCGAGTCCTCCTTTTACCGCGTTTAGTTTTAAACTCCGTTTAATTTAGTTTTGCCATCATTCCTAACACTATTTCCTTGTAATCTTTTACTTTGTTTACCCACTCCCACTGCAGTTTCCCCCACCCCCGTGTCCATATGTTCCCCAAGCAGTTTAAAGACTTTGATATCCTTTGAACTGCCCCCCTCTAGAGACCCAGCCAGGGTTGCCACCCCATCCGGAGACATGTGCACCCCATCCCTAGCATAAAGGTCCCTTCTGCCGTAGAAGTTGTCCCAGTTGTCAATGAATGGGACAGATATCGACTTGCAATAGCTGTCAAGACGGTCATTGACACCAACCGCCCTTGACAACCATTCACTGCCACCTCTCCTAGGCAGGACACCACATATGATAGGGATCCCTCCCTTTGACCTAATACGATCTATAGCTGCCTTGAACTTATCAAGAAGCTCCTCGCTCCTACACGGGCCAATATCATTGCCTCCTGCACTGAGGCAGATAATGGGTTTGTTCCCATTACCAGACAAGATATTGTCCATCCTGTCAATTATATCCCCACCCAAGCTCCTGGCAAATACACCCTCATCCGATTTTTGTTTTTACCACAAAAGGCCCTGTCCATGTACCTTACTTGTGAGTCACCAACAAGTAAAGTTTTTATACCTTCCTTGTCATCCCTGTCCCTGACTGTAGTAACGTCCAATTCGTTTCCGCCCTTACACAGCAACAAAAATCTACTGTATAGTAGATTAAAACTTAAGATTAGTACACAAAGCATAATCATCTTACAACAAATGCTTAAATACACATTGCACAATAAAGAAGGGTCACATAAAAAAATAGATGGTAACTTGATGTCCAAAACGTAAGGCCTTATCAAGGAACTGCACGTGGGGTCCACTTCAGTCCAAGTTTAAGTTTGGGCCTATTTCCAGTCGTAGAGGATTCTTCCATCTCGTCAGGTGTTGGCAGCAACTGGCAACCGAGATCAACAGACTCTGGTGTCCGAACTTCACGGCAACTCGTGCAGGGAAGTGCCTCGACTAACTCCAGCTTGGGGACGTCGTCAAGGACACGAGCAATGTGGGTCATGCAATTATATTGCTTTAATAAATTAGCTTGATGTAATTTAGGCTTCTTTGAGGAAGGGGGGGTGAGAATCGTCCAACATAATCTATGGCTACCCGAGAACATGGTTCTGCAATGACGGGAAAGGTTCAAGTGGAAGAGGACGGACTCTACCCTTGGCGGACATACGTGGGCACTGATCACAACTACAAAAAGCTCTAATATCCGCTCCCATACCTCGCCAGTAAAACTGATTAGCAACCTTCCTATAAGTTTCCCTACGAGAACAGTGACTTGCTAGAGGGCTCTTGTGAGCTACAGAGAGAATGTTACTACGACAATCAACAGGGACAACAAGTAAAAACCGACCTACTTTGGCTGGTCGCTTGGATGAAACACAAAACCTGTGTAACACCCCATTAATAGAAACAAACCTATAAACCGACCCACTCTCACCTGATCCTCCTCCCCGGAAGTCACCTTCTCCCTTACCCGCTTCAGAGTGGCACACGAGTCTTGAAGCTTGGCAAACTCCTGAGGAGTCCGTCAGTGGCAACAAATTCGGCAGAATCAGGGGATGCGGTCGTTTCACCTTCGCCGTCCGTGTCTCTTCAGCTTGGACCTTGGCTGCAGGCGTGGCGGCGTGTGAGGGTGAAGCGACCTCGGCTGATGGCGAGTCGTCGTCAGGTGGCGTGGAGACTGGTGCTGGCGGCGAGGAGATTAGTGCTGGTGGCGAGGAGAGTTTTAAAGGTTCCGGGTCGTCAGGGTCCCGAACACGGGGCACATTACCAATGAGGACACTAGCAAATTTAATGGGAGCTCTTACCACATTAGACCAACCAGTGAAATAGGGGCAACGCAGGTAGCACCTAACAATAAGGAACTGGTCAACACGACCTAAATAATCAGAGACACTAACCTTCGGGCAGTTGGAGATGTCAGTGTAAGGCAGGGCTTCCTCAGAGACAATAATGCACGAGCAACCAGTGTCCCTGATGAAAGTAGATGCCCTAGACCCATTTATTGTATCACTGACACAATAACGGGGGCAGCTCCTGTCTTCCGAACAGAATCCGACCTTGTTGCTGGGCTGATGAGTGTCAGCAGTCTTGAAGGCGGGGGGATTCCTGGGACAGCGAGAACGAATGTGCCCTTCTCCGCAGCTGTGACACCACACGGCTGGTGAACTACTCCTATGTACTCCTGGGGATGGTTCCTCGGAGGACGGAGGCTTCGCGATCTTCACTAAAGGAGGGGAAGACTTGGGGTAGGCGTTGCGAGCAGACGTCCAGTTTTCGGCAAGACGAACAGCTTCTCCAAGCGTCGCTGGCTGGAGTGCTTTGATGAAAATTCTCAAGTCTGGAGGTGAAGAATACAAAAACTGATCTAAGATCATGAAGTTAGAGAGACTCAAAGGTTTCTTCAACCTCTGATGCCTCTAGCCATTGTTGAAACCAACGACCCAGGTGAATCGAAAACTGCTGGTACGTTTCTCCTGCTCCAATCTTTGTTCTGCGGAAATCAACACGATAACCGTCGGAAGTCTTGTTAAATCCTGGCAAGAGAGCTTGCTTCAACAAGTAATCTCTGGTGATGTCGGCAGAAAGTGACCTGTAAATCTCTACCGGCTTACCACTCAGTAGGCTGCCCAACCTTACAGCATAGCTATCTGGGTCTACACCAAGCAGGTCGGCTACCCGTTCAAACCAAACACGGTAGGAGGCGATGTCTTCTTCACGGTACACAGGCAAGCTGGGTTTTACCACATTGTCTTGTATATGGCCAGAGGATTCTGGTCTACTTGAAGCATTAATCCTAGCTAGTTCTAGGTCCTTTTCTACCTGCAACTTAGCTAATTCGAACTCTTTCTCTCTGACGTTCCTCTCTCTCGGCATTCTGTTGGGTGACCACATACTGACCAACCTCAGTACCTGTCAAACCCAGGGCCACCGCTTGACCTTTCAACTCCTCAAATTAATACATAATGATCCGAAAGAAGAGGAGCAAAAAAGAAAAATACACAACTTACCCCGAAAATAGCCAAAGGTAACTCACCTAGTGGCTCAATCAGACCAATAATTGATTTGATCCGACTGGAGGGAACCTTGTTCCGCACCCAGCCCAATCACTCTCAGGGGTAACGAAACCGTACCAGGTGAAACAACAAAAATGCTATGACAGCATCCACAGTGCACCGCAACCAACGCTAACTTCCCCAAGTACAAGGGAGAGCAACAAAATTAGCACACAGACAGCAAGGTGGCACGCTCACGGCGACTTACAACAACACCGGAACGAATGTTAAACCTCAGAAACCAAAGGTCAGAGACTGTAAAGGCCTGGGACTTAGGGATAAAAATCCCTTACCAGGCTAATCAGGATCTTAATAAAGGAAATTCAAGGACCATGGTTTTCCGAGGAATAACAAACAACAGTTTGAGATTGGCAACTCTTTACTATAGAAATATAACAAAACTCTGACACCACTCAACAAACATCAAATAATTACGAGAGTCAAACAATTAAGGCAGTCAACAGATAATGGAGTCAAACAATTAATGGAAGCAAACAATTAAAGGAATAAAACAAATAATGGGAGTCAGTAATTAATGGATTCAATCAATTAAATGGAGTCAACAATTGATAGAATCGAACAATAAAGGGGAGTCAGCAATTAATGGACTCAAACAATAATAGAATCAAACCATGAACATATATTTCCTACGGCAGTGGCCCTGGTGGAAGGTTCTGGAACACGGTGATGCACACTCAGGGTACGGAAGCGTCTATCCAACTCCGCACTCGAGCGACGTCTTGAAATAGCAGGAAAACACTGGGGCACAGATGGAATGAGATGAACTGACGGTAGTGGTATGCGGTAGTGGTAGATGACCAGAGAGTTGGCAGTTGAAGGTCTGGGAACACAGCCCACGAGTCCAGGACCTATGATGAGATCACAGCCAGAATTTGACGGACAGCAGGATACTGACTGTATGACGGCTGGGTTGAATCTGCTGGTGACGCAGATAGTCGCTGCCGTTCTCACCTCTGTCTAACCACCCCAAGTGTCGTCTGCACCAGCAAACGAGCGAGTTAGCAGCGGCAACCAGCCGGAGGATCGTTTCCGCCCTTGCACAGCTCCCCCAACAAAAATCTACTGTAAGGTAGATTAAAACTTAAGATTAGTACACAAAGCATAATCATCTTACAACAAATGCTTAAATACACATTGCACAATAAAGAAGTGTCATAGATAAGAATATGTGGTAACTTTATGTCCAAAACGTAAGGCCGTATCAAGGAACTGCACGTGGGGTTCACTTCAGTCCAAGTTTAGGCCCAATTCCAGTCGTAGAGGATTCTTCTATCTCGTCAGGTGTTGGCAGCAACAGGCAACCGAGATCAACAGACTCTGGCGTCCGAACTCCACAGGAACTCTTGCAGGGTAGTGCCTCGACTAACTCCAGCTTGGGGACGTCGTCAAGGACACGATCAACGTGGGTCCTGCAATTATATTTCCTTAACAAATTAGCTTGATGTAATTTAGGCTTCTTAGAGGAAGGGGGGGGGGGGGGGGCGAGAACGGTCCAACAAAATCTATGGCTTCCCGAGAAGATGGTTCTGCAATGGGTAAGGGTTCAAGTGGAACAGGACGGACTCTACCCTTGGCGGACATACGTGGGCACTGATCACAACTCCTACAAAAAGCTCTAATATCAGCTCCCATACCTGGCCAGTAAAACTGATCAGCAACCTTCCTATAAGTTTTCCTACGAGAACAGTGACCTACTAGAGGGCTCTTGTGAGCTACGGAGAGAAAGTTACTACGACAATCAACAGGGACAACAAGTAAAAACCGACCTACTTTAGCTGGTCGCTTGGATGAAACAAGACCTGTGTAACACCCCATTAATAGAAACCAACTTATAAACCGACCCATCTCTCACCTGATCCTCACCCCCGGAAGTCACCTTCTCCCTTACCCGCTTCAGAGTGGCACACGAGTCTTGAAGCTTGGCTAACTCCTTGGGCGTCACAGTCAGTGGCAACAAATTCGGCAGAATCAGGGGATGCGGTCGTTTCACCGTCTCCGTCCGTGGCCCTGCAGCTTGGACCTCGGCGGCAGGCGTGGCGGCGTGAGAGGGTGGCGAGGCGACCTCGGCAGGTGGCGAGTCTTCGTCGTCAGCAGGTGGCGTGAGGACTGGTGCTGGTGGTGAGGAGAGTTTCAACGTTTCCGGGTCGTTAGGGTCACGAACACAGGGAACATTACCAATAAGGACACTAGCAAATTTAATGGGAGCTCTTACCACATTAGACCAACCAGTGAAACGGGGGCAACACAGGAGCACCTAACAACAGGGAACATGACCTAAATAATCAGAGACACTAACCTTCGGGCAGCTGGAGATGTCAGCGTCAGGCAGGGCTTCTTTAGAGACAATAATGCACGAGCAACCAGTGTCCCTGATGAAAGCAGATGCCCTAGACCCATTGATTGTTCCACTGACACAATAACGGGGGCAGCTCCTGTCTTCCAAGCAGAAGCCGACCTTGTTGCTGGGCTGATGAGTGTCAGCAGTCTTGAAGGCGGGGGGATTCCTGGGACAGCGAGAACGAATGTGCCCTTCTCCGCAGCTGTGATACCGCACGGCTGGTGAACTACTCCTGTGTACTCCTGGGGATGCTTCCTCGGAGGACGGAGGCTTCGCAATCTTCACAGGAGGGGAAGACTTGGGGTAGGCGTTGCGAGCAGACGCCCAGTTGTCGGCAAGATGCACAGCTTCTCCAAGCGTCGCTGGCTGGTGTTTTTTGATGAAAATTCTCAAGTCTGGAGGTAGAGAAGACAAAAACTGATCTAATATCATGAAGTTAGAGACTTAAAGGTTTCTTCAACCCCTGATGTCTCCAGCCATTGTTGAAATAAACGACCCAGGTGAATCAAAAACTGCTGGTACGTTTCTCCCGCTCTAATCTTCGTTCTGCGGAAGTCAGCACGATAACCGTCAGAAGTCTTGCAAAATCCTCGCAAGAGAGCTTGCTTCAACAAGAAGTAATCTCGGGTGATGTCGGCAGACAGGGACGTGTAAATTTCTACCGGCCTACCACTCAGTAGGCTACCCAACCTTACAGCATAGCTATCTGGCTCTACACCAAGCAGCTCCGCTACCCGTTCAAACCTAACAAGGTAGGAGGCGATGTCTTCTTCACGGTACACAGGTAAGCTGGGTTTTACCTCATTGTCTTGTATATGGCCAGAGGATTCTGGTCTACTTGAAGCATTAATCCTAGCCAGTTCTAGGTCCTTTTCTGCCTGTGACTTAGCTAATTCGAACTCTCTTTCTCTCTGGCGTTCCTCCACCTCTCTTTTTGACGTCTCTCTCTCTCTCTCTCTCTGACGTTCCTCTCTCGGCATTCTGTTGGGTGACTACATACTGACCAATGTCATTACCTGTCAGACCCAGGGCCACCGCTTGACCTTTCCACACCTCAAAAGCAGACATAATGATCCGAAAGGCCAAGAACAAAGGAAAAAAACAAACAACTTACCCGGAAATAGCCAAAGGTAACTCACCTAGTGGCTGAATCAGACCAGTAAATGATTTGATCCGACTGGAGGGAACCTCGTTCCGCACCCAGCCCAATCACCTCAGGATAACGAAACCGCACGAGGTGAAACAACAACAAAATGCTATGACAGCATCCACAGTGCACCCCAACCAATACTAATTAACTTCCCCAAGTACAAGGGAGAGCAACAAAATTGGCACACAGAAGGAAGGGAGAACCACTGAACAACACTTGCTTCCGGGCCACAGACAGCAAGGTGGCGCGCTCACGGCGACTTACAACAACACCGGAACGAATGTTAAACCTCAGAAACCAAAGGTCTGAAAATCCTGGCAAGGTCGCCACTTTTAAAGGCCTGGGACTTATGGATAGAAATCCCTTACCAGGCTAATCAGGATCTTAATAAAGGAAAGTCAAGGACCATGGTTTTCCGAGGAATAACAAATAAGCATTTGAGATTGGCATGTCTTTGCTATAAAAATATAACAAAACTCTGACACCACTCAACAAACATCAAATAATTACGAGAGTCAAACAATTAAGGCAGTCAACAGATAATGGGGTCAAACAATTAATGGAAGCAAACAATTAAAGGATTCAAACAAACAATGGGAGTCAGCAATTAATGGAATCAAACAATTATAGAATCAAACCATGAACAAATATTTCCTACGGCAGTGGCCCTGGGGGAAGGTTCTGGAACACGGTGATGCACACTCAGGGTAGGGAAGCGTCCATCCAACTCGGCACTCGAGCGACGTCTTGAAATGGCAGAATAACACCGGGCACAGACGGAATGAGAGGAACTGACGGTAGTGGTATGCGGTAGTGATAGATGACCAGAGAGTTGGAAGTTGATAGGTGAAGGCCTGAGAACACAGCCCACGAGTCCAGGACCTATGATGAGATCACAGCCAGAATTTGACGGACAGCAGGGTAGCTGGATACTGACTGTATGACGGCTGGGTTGAATCTGCCGGTGACGCAGATAGTCGCTGCCGTTCTCACCTCTGTCCAACCACCCCAAGTGTCGTCTGCACCAGCAAACGAGCGAGTTTGCAGCAGTAACCAGCAGGAGGATCGTTTCCGCCCTTACAGAAATTATCCTGGGAAAGTCGCCACTTGTAAAGTCCTGGGAATTAGGGATAGAAATCCCTTACCAGACGAATCAGGTTCTTAATTAAGGAAAAGTCAAGGACCATGGTTTTCTGAGGAATAACAAACAACCGTTTGAGATTGGCATCTCTTTACTAAAAAAATATAACACAAAACTCTGACACCACTCAACAAACATCAAATAATTACGGGAGTCAAACAATTAATGCAGTCAATAGTTAATGGAGTTAATCAATTAAGGGAAGCAAACAATTAAAGGAATCAAACAAATAATGGGAGTGAGCAATTAATGGATTCAAACAATTAAATGGAGTCAACAATTGATAGAATCGAACAATAAAGGGGAGTCAGCAATTAATTGAATCAAACAACCATAGAATCAAACAATGAACAGATATTTCCTACGGCAGTGGCCCTGGGGAAAGGTTCTGGAACAAGGTGATCCACACTCAGGGTAGGGAAGCGTCCATTCAACTCCACCCTCGAGCAATGTCTTGAAATGGCTGGAGAACACAGGAGCACAGACGGAAGGAGATGAACTGACGGTCGTGGTACGTGGTAGATGTCCAGAGAATTGACAATCGATAGGTGAAGGTGTCACGTAAGATGGGTATTGCAGAGCCCAAACCCTTCAATTCTTCCTCTGGGTGGTTGCACAGGTTTAAGACGAGGAACAAGATGGTGAAGAAGCGAGTGTTGCGGCTAGGGATTTTCCTCCTTATTACGGAGGAAGGACAGTACACCGACGACCATGTGTTCAACATGGACGAATCCGGTCTGTTTTGGATAAAGCTACCTTCCAAGACCTTCGTCAAGTCTGCCAGCAAGTGTCGGGGCCGGAAGTCGCAGAAGGAGCGCATCACCGTCCTCTTTACCACCAATGCCTCTGGTTCCTGTAAACTCAAGTTATTGGTGATCCACACAGCCCGCAAGCCGCACGCCTACAAGAACATGTACATGACCAAGCTAAATGTCCACTGGCTGACCGCACATAAGGCGTGGATGTTCTCTACTCTGTCCTTCTCCTGGTTTGATGACTGTTTCGTTCCCGACGTGAAGAAATTCTGTGAGCAACAGAATGTTCCATTCAAGATTTTGTTGCTGCTTGACAATGCACCTGGACACTCGCCCCTACTGTTGGATCGTCACCCCAACGTAAAAGTGGTCTTCCTTCCTCCCAACACTACGTCATTAATCCAGCCCATGGACCAAGAATTAATCTGCAATGTGAAAGCTGCATTCTCTGCAAAGAAGTTTAAGTTCCTGAATGACTATACCAACACCAAGGATGAGTTGCGTAACCTGGGTGACACCAATAGCAAGAGCGATAAGGACCAACAGTTGGCAGTGCAAGAAGTTCTTGTGAAACACTTTTGGAGGAAATTTAACGTCAAGAAAGCTGTGGACTTCTTGGTGGAGGCATGGGATCAGCTGTCTGTAGCAACGGTTCGTCACGCATGGAGACATGTGTTGCAAGGTATCCCAGGTGGTAGGCAGAGTCAACCTGTGACTGGTGAGGTTCAGATTGTTGCAGTAGCAGTGGACCTTGCCAGAGAAGCTGCACAGTGTTACAGCTGCAGGCTTCTCCGAGACCACCAACGACGACGTTATGGAGGTGATAAGGGATCCTGATGTGACTGCCGACGAGATGTTAGAAGACGATCACGTCAGTGAAGAGACAGGCGGTGCGTCATCCCGAGAAGAACACAAGTTATTGCAGGGTAATGTAAGGGGTGCCATCGAGTATGTAGAGAAACTGAAGCTCATCCTTTCCGAGGACCCTGACGATCACCGGTATGAAGTCTTCACTACCCAGCTGTTGCAGACTATGGAGCCCTACATCAAGGTGTATCACGACATCAACACTAGCCGTCAACAAAGCATTACCGAGTTCTTCGCCCGCAACCCACCACAGCCAGCCCAAGCCAGTGATAGTGACAGAGACAGTCATGGTGACTCACCTGAGGGACAGTAGCCTGCCCTCTGCCTCGTAACCAGCCTCCATTCCCGTAAGCCGACCCATCTCTTCTACGGACATAAGTGTTAAACTTAACCTTGATTTTTCCTAACATAACCTAACTTTATGTAAGTGTTAAGCCTTGATTTTTCCTAACATAACCTAACCTTAGGTTAGTGTCAAACCTTGATTTTTTAAAACATAACCTAACCTTACGTAAGTGTTAAATCTTGATTTTTTCTAACCTAACCTACCATGATGTAAGTGTTAAACCTTGAGTTTTCTTTTACCTGGTACAGTATATTATTCTCTTATTGATATTTCTCTTCTATATTATGTGTGTGTGCATACCATCATAAAGTTAAGATGTTATTTTTCCTAAAACGTACGTATTGTGCCAGGAAAAAGTGGAGTTTGGGGATCGGCCCAGTCTCTATTTCAATTAATCCCATATGTTCTGTTGTTCCATTTACGTGTTTCCCGCTTCACGCCGGCCTCCGTGGGTTCAATTGACCGTGTAAAGCGGGGTTATACTATATATATATATATATATATATATATATATAAATATATATATATATATATAAAACCACAAGGAAACAAGAAAACACGAAGTTCCCAAGCGCTTTTGTGTAATTCACATCTTCAGAGGGGTGTGTATGTTGACAATGAGCTGAAGTTCTTGGGCCATAGCAAGAAGAAGGTAAATCAGGCAAATAAATTATTGGGTCTTATAAGAAGGTCCATCAGATATCTAGATGTTCTGTCCCTCGTAACGATCTTCAAGAGTGAAGTGCTTCCCCATCTGGAGTACTGTCACCCCATCTGATCCCTGAGATATGCTAGGGACTGTCAGTTGGTTGAAAATGTTCAAAGGAGGACCACCAGACTGGTGCCTGCACTTCGGCACCTCAGCTACCCTGAGAGATTGGAGCACCTAATTGAGGTGTATAAGTATCTCAAGGGGCACTACTCAGTCGAGTGTCCTTACTTCGGGCTGACGGACGCTCGCCCCACAAGGGGTCACAGCTCAAGATTGAAGAAGCCGCAAGTCCAGAAAACTGTGAGGGCAAACTTCTTTGTAGTGAGAGTTGTGAACTCTTGGAACAATCTACCAGAAAGTGTTGTGACGGCACCGAGTGTGAGCCCTTTCAAGACAAGACTTGACCAACACTGGAGCAGGTTCAGGTACATTCAGGAGCCGGTGCATGCCCAGTACTTGCCAACAGTGCTTGACAGAGACGTGACCGATTGCCCAAGCGGCTAACGAGCCGATCTTTTGGTGAAGAGGATAAAAGAAAAGGAAAAGTAATCAGAGACGTGACCGATCACCCAAGTGGCTAACGAACCGATCAGTGGTGAAGAGGATAAAAGTAAAAGCAAAGGACCTCCCCCACCAGCCCTCCCCCAAAAAAATTGGGTGGGCTTGCTGTGCTTGCCATGTCCCCCCACCCACAATTTCTTGGGCCCCCCTATTGATATTCCTGGATATGCCCCTGAGGTTTCTTGTGGAATTTCACTTCATATACCTAAGAGTATATGTACTGCAACTTATCATCATTTTGCGCCTCCTTTCCAGGCTTACGTGGGTTAACCAAGTATTATTATAAATTCCAATTTTTTGATGTGTGAATGTGTCTTTTACATTAACAGCAACATGTATTAGAGTTTATGAATAATAATTCTAATTGTTAGTGGTGCACACTACTGGCTGCTGTTATCTCTTTTGATATTGTTATTTATTCGGGAACAATGGAAAGTGGGAGATGTTATGAGTATCTTGATAAATAGGAACAAGTGGACAATGCAGTATACAAGACATTCACATGTACTAATACTCTTCAGCAAGGATGTGAAGTGCTTGAACTTGCAGGGAACATATGATTGAAATACTATACCCTGTATGTGGGAATAAAAGATGTCAATAACCTTTTTATCTCATATCCTTAAATACTTAAGAATGGACAACTGCAACAAACCTCAGCAGCTTACATAGTGAAAATAAGTATAATTCAAAGACTAAATGAATTTGTTAAGTAACTTTTAAATATTGCTCCTCAATTTCACTTTGTCTATGAGGTTTTACCTGTCTAGAACCATACATACTGTACAGGATACTTACTTTTTTCAATGGCGTAGTCTCTCAAAATTCTTGTAGCTAGACACCCAAGCGATGTCTCAAGATTGTAGCATTTCCATTTCTGACTCGTATCATATGCATTCCACTTCTTTACCTCTTCCCTTTAAGATTCATTGAAAATTTATTATTTACGAGTACAGATACTCCTCGACTTATGACCACCCGAACATACGACCGCCTCAGTCGTACCAAAATTTTTTCAAATTAAGTATTTTCGAATCCCGACGTTTGTGATTGTGCCGTGTACTGACAAAATTTTCGTTTGTAATTCCCTTTAAAATGACTGGCCTGCTTAAGTGAGAGTTTTATGGTCCTGAGAAGAAAGAGAAACCCATTTTAGATTTTCTATGTATTATTTTTGCATTTTCGACCTGGATTTGGGTCCCTAACCCCATCGTAAGTCGGGGACTGCCTGTACTGGTGTCAATCCTCATTTTACGAACATTATACCACAATTTTAAGGAAATTTTGTTACTAATGTCATATGGTAGACCCTGCTGCCATATGGTATCACAAAAATTGTGACCAAGTCCCAGGTTGCGGATCTTACTTTCTGCCTCATTTACACAAAATTGCAGGGTCTCAATTGTTTCGCTTACTTTAACACAGCATACATATTGTTTCTCATGCTTTATCTTTTTATTTTTTTATTTCTATATCTATTTTTGGTTTAATTTATTACATTTTTTTCATCCCCCAGAATTTGATGTGGGTCGGTGACCTGTGCTTAGGTGGGTTAACCCCCATATATGTATATATCCCCGTATATATGCATTTTATGGTTTAATTACAACTAATTTATTTTATAGGAATGTGAGCCAATCGTAAAGGAGAGCAATGCGAATTAATTTTGTAAATAAAAGTTATTTTTAAGAATTTGTCCACTATGTACACCTAAGAAAATATGTAAGACAGACAGGTTAGGTTTATTCATAAATATATATTTAGTGATCACAAACACTGACTTAAAGGATTCACCTCGTGATCAACAAAATTTTAATCCCTTAAGTTAAAAAATCCAACAAACTGTGATCTTGAAAAACATAATTTGTATTTAAGGATTAAAATAAAATTGCATATCATCATGTTTATTAAGAGATCCTCAATCTGCTGGACTCGTTGATAACAACTGTTGAATAAAAAGAAGTGACCCCACCTGAGTCACATATCTTATCAGGCTCACATTTCATGTAGTACAGTACATGTACCTCCAACTCTTTCCACACATCTGGTTTTAGTCTTCCATGACTAAGCTGATGTAGTAGGCTTATAAAAGAAAATATCTGAACATAAATTGCAATTAAAAATTCAACTGCTTGTAAAGCAGTAACTATTCACAACTTTGCAGTTACAGCAAGAATCCTCGATTCCTTCTTCACAATACTTTAAGTATCATGAAGTTTTTTATTAGCCCATTGTTATATAGAAATATGCACTGCCATGTCTCCATCAGATGCTCTTAAACTTAGCAGGTCAATCAGAACACTAACTCCTTCTTTACCAAAAAACAAAACCGAGGTATAACTAGTGTGGGTGAGGTATACATGTACCAAGGTTTTAGTCTTTGGTAAAGAAAATGGCACACCAAGTAAAGTACAGTACAGTACCATATTTATAAGAAACTTTAAAATAATTTGGTATTACTGATCTATGATAAACTAGAACTTATCAGACCTGACAATCCTTTGCACAAAAGACTGAAGTGGTAGTGATGATTTTAAGGTTAGCATAACCATTGAATGAAAATACAGTTATACAGTACCTAACAGGATTACCTTTTAAGTGAAGAAAAACAATTGGAGGGAGAGAGAGAGAGAGACTTTGGACTATCAAACAGCATATCACAATAACTGGCATATAACAATTTAATTAACATGGTGTCTAAACTTGTTGACTCACACAAAACTGTCAGCAAGTATCATTTTCATGGAGAAAACATCTGGTAAGGCAGCAAGGAAGAATGGATGTCACAAAATGAAGAGTATGTTATTATTGATTCTGAGCAACTTCTGCCATAGTGTGGAAGGACTTGCAAGAATGAAGGATAAATCTGTTTTAATTAATATGAATTTTTTCTGGCAAATAGGCAGTGTTTATTGACCCACAATTGTATGAAGAATTCAAAAGTACAGTACTGTATATATACATTTTACTCTGTGTATAGTTAAAGTACTGATTCTCATAATCCAAGTTCATAAATAAGATTAAATTTTGTTTTTCTTATTTATTCTTTGAAATATCATCCAGACTTTAAAATTTTAGGTAGTATTTAAAAAAAATCATATAGGCCTTTTTAAATTCAAAGGCTAACAAATTCTACTAGAATAAACTTTTAAGAACAACAACCAAAGAGATACGAAGTTTTAACATTCATTCTATAATTACTGATACAGTATATATATATAAAATGACTTACCATTATGCCCTTTCAAATTTAATTTTTTCCACACCCAAACTCCATTATATGGATATTTCCAATTAGCCTTCTTAGCCCTTTTTATATGAAATTAAATGACATCATTTATTCCTAATTCAGGGTTACTGAGGTGTATTCCTTGCCAGGCATATGTTCTGAAAGGAATTATATAATAAATACTACCTGAACACTAGGAAATGTTGTCATTAATCAGTTATCAACCGGAAACATCATGAAAGAAACAGCTGAGTGGATTCCACATAATTTCACCATCACATTTTCCAATCCAAGCCCTTTATACACACCAAGGCCCAACATATGAATTTAATTTAACTAAAAATTCTTTCATTATTATCTGAATATCACAATATGCAAAGAACCTCCCATGACCGCAGCTTATCAACCAGAGAATGAGATTATGGCCATGAAGTTCAATGATGAAGGCGAAAAAATTATGGTGGCAAATCCCCGAGGAGTCCTTGCTGTTGCATTTGGGCACGAACAAGAGCATTTTCATTTTTCAAAGCAGCATTCTCATTTTTCAGCACTTCAACTTCTTGTTTGAGCAACTCAAAATCCATCTCTCGTCGCTGAGTTTCCTTCATTCTCTCAGTCAGCTGTTCATTGTGGATTCTTAGTTCCGAGATATAATCACAGGCTTTTGCTAAGATTCCACCTTTACTCTGTGAAAAAAAATGACTAATACAGTATTGAGAAAGTTTCATTTTCCATATACAGGTACATTAAACCCTCAATAACTTGACACACTAAGGACCTAGCCTTGCCAAAATAATGAATGGACAAAATTAGCCTAAAAATCCCAATTTATACACAATAGTTCATTTATATTTATTCTTCCAACATATTTTTAGCTTGCATGGGTGTAAAGTAGCTGCATACAAGGTGTGTTGGTGAGTCAGGATACCTATTATTCGTTGGGGTTACTTCCTAAAATATAGGCAAGAATACTAAAATCCCTAATAACGGTAAATTTTCCCCATAATAATTAATTAAATAATGAGGGGGGGGGGGGGGTACTTAATATTCAATGTTATCATTCATACGATAAAAAAAGTGGATTTTCTCTCCTGGCTAGGATGGTCCTCTTGTGCTTATGGAGGTTTCCAAATTAGGTAGGAGTGATTAATGTTTCTTGTACTGTACTTCCATGTTGTACTGTACTTGTCTCTTTGTGTAAATATATGCCTATCTTGTGCATATTGTACAGTTGCTACAAAAAGTATCTGCAAAATATTTGGCCAGACAATATGACACAACGGACGCAGGATTATGACAACCCCACCAAAACAACAGGAGTCACGGAGTTAGTTTTGAAAATCATCGGACCCCACCTTGCAGATACTTCCTGCGAGTGTACATCGGTTTTTCAATCGACCAACAGTGAAGGCAGAGGTAGTGTTGTGATTGGATGTTTTGACCAGTTTGATGATCTCATTATTCCAAGGTGCTGGTTCTCATTCCTTTTTAGCTGACTAGTAGCCCTGAAAGTAACCTGTCGAAGTAGTGGAATCCTGAACGATTGATTGCCAAATTAATGAGCATTCATGGTACAATGGTAACAGGGACATTGTAACCTCTATGTTATGAATTCTGTTTTTCTCTACTCCTAAAGTTACGTGAAATA
The DNA here is from genome assembly GCA_958450375.1 of Homarus gammarus. NCBI lineage: Eukaryota > Metazoa > Arthropoda > Malacostraca > Decapoda > Nephropidae > Homarus > Homarus gammarus. Next base: position 159,839 of record CAUDMG010002044.1, read on the forward strand.
ATAAGTTTCGTATACAGTACATACCATTTCTGACAAATAGAGAAATTTTAATCTAAAGAACACCATTTTTGATGATACATTATTAGCTATATATAAGGAGAATAAGCACCTGAAAGTTGATTTATTTGTCGTAATAATATATTCAAACCAACTGTAGCTCACCAGTACTCAGCTGTGTGGCACCTTTTCCCACTAGACATAATACTGTGCCATTACCTGGAAAGGCCTTTGCCAAAACTTGAAAGTACTGTAACTACAGTACTGGATTTTGTCATTAAATACAGTATGTGTATACATTTTTTTTATGATCTTATACCCATAATACCAACTGGTGCACTGAGGAATTTGAGATGTACAGTGATGAGGACAATCACAGTGATTCTGATATTACCCCCTGGGCTTTGGCCATCACCCCCCTCCCCTCCCCACCCCCAGGTGATTACATTTGGGGACATTAAAGAAAACAAAAAAGCAATTCTAGTTTTACATACTGGCCATGCATTATAAAAACAAGAAATAAATAAATGTCCTTAACACAGGTTAGAGAGAGAGAGAGAGATGACACTAGACAATTTGCAAAATTAATTGACTTTCTTACTTTTTTATTGACGATTCGAGACCCTGCATATACTTAAGCGAATACAATTCTTTCTTACGCAAGTAAGATCGCAATTAAGACACCTCGTACTCCCCTAGCCAGGACGGTAACACCTGTGGCCCCGGTTCAACAAAGAGTTCCCAAGAACTCAGGAACAAAAGTAAAAAAAAACTTTTAGTATATAAACACTGCAACATGAATGGTAATAAAATTTAATTTCGTTACCAGCTCTAGCAAGGTGGTGTCAAACCCAAACACCACATACCCCCTAACACAATCCACAACTGCAACAAGACCCATCCAAATCTTATTCAGCAGTTGCTCAGACCAAGTCTGATACTGAACTGACAGCTGATATGTTGTGTGTGTATCGCCAGTCTGCCTCCCATAATTCCGAAGACTGTCAAGTTTTCCAACGATATCGGGATATAGAGTATGAGATGCCCCAGGTATCACAGCAGCGGACATCACGTCGTCGCTATCATATAAAGTCGGGGAAGATCAGCACCTTTCCCAGAAAGACGTAGAATAGGTAGAACAGTACCAACTCACAGCAGCACTTCTGTTTCAGCCTCGTTAATAGTGGCGCTGAACAAAGCGGAAGTGTTATCTGTTCCGGCGAGGGATGATGTAATCAAACTTGCACTAGATATAGATACGGGTGCATATGCAAATGTACTCTCATTAGCGTCATATCAAGAACTACAACGACGATCCCCTCACCGAGATTTTAAAATTAGACATACCGACACCAATCTCTCTGGAGTTTCAGTGCCCAGCTGGACATTACGGGAGTGGTGACACTACCATTATGTTTGTCTAGACGTGGTAAATCATTTTCTACAGTTTTATGGAGTCAAGTACTTTAACTTACCAGCTGACAGATTAATTGGTCTCCAACTCTTAAACACAACATGATAGATGTCCAGCCAAGCCAACATACTATCACTGCTAGTGGTGTTACCTATCGTGCCATGGCCAAATCTGTACCATTGCTCTCCGCAAGGGTGAATGTTTTGTCCAACGCTCCTACTACAAGGAAGATGGACACCAAGTCCAAGCGAGTCCCATACCCCACAGACTTATTTACCGAGGGTGATTATAGTAACAAAAGTTGGATGGTTGTACATGCAGTCTTAACAGATACTCTCCATTTTCAGAATGAGGCCTTGTATGTGAATCTACATTGAGTACGATTCGTCCTGGTGGTTTAACAGGTGTCCTCATTCTCAACAGAACAGGTGCTCCCAGAATATTGAAAGAGGGATGTTACCTGTGTGATTATCTAGTTTACCATAATAATGTTGCCCTACAGCTTACTCAATTCCCAATTGGTAATGTTACACATTCAATTACACAAACCAGACAGGAGAGGATAGATCAAATAAAGCCACATGTTAAGGTAATTGATCACCCTCAAGGCAAGACTAGGCTCCTAGAGTTGCTTGCCGACTACAGAAATATTGTAGCCTTACCAGGGGAACAGCTCGGTCAGACAAGTTTTATTTTGCATTAAATACCTTTAAAACCGGACACAAACCCAATTTACATACCAGCTTATAGACTACCTCATAGCCAGAGTGCTGTAGTGCAAGACATGGTTCAAAATATGTTAGAGCAGGAATTTATCACACATTTAAAGTCTCCTTTCGATATCCCACTGTTTTTAGTCCCTAAGAAGGATGGAGGTTAGCGCCCAGTCATTCATTTTCGGTGCGTCAACGTAAATACTATCCGGGATAGGTATCCAATGCCTGTCCTGAGTGATATTTTGCAATCTTTAGGCAAGGATAATGCTGTGTTTATCAACCCTGATCTACTTTGCGGATATTGGCAATTTCTCTTCCGAGAAAACTCGTGAGATTACTGTTTTTAGTACTCCTTTGGGCCATTTTGAATTTTTACGGATGCCATTCAGTCTCCAGAATGCCCCCACTGACTTTTCAACAAATGATCAACACTTTGTTTGCTGGTTTAATAGGTACCACTGTTTATGTTGATTTTGATCTGTTTCTTTATTAATTTAGACATGCTGATTATGAATCTGCCATTGGTTTAGCCAGGCTGTCAATATTTTTTGGAAAAATTAACATTATCACACTTTTTCTCAATTTTAATGCAATTTTTGGGTATTTGTTAAAAAGCACAGCGATTTCAAATGCGGACTTCTCATCTTCTGAAGAGGGCGAGGATGTTGACTTTAATGTAGCACTCAAGCAAATCCCCACATTTTCCTAATCAGCACGAACTGGATGACTTAGTCAGGGATGTAGGTCTTACCAAGGAAACTGATGAGGTTTTGACACCTCGTCTCAAGGAGTGGAATTTACTAGATCCTAGTTGCAAGATACGTACACACAGGAAAAGGCATCTAACTTTAACACCTTTATTCAAAGTTTTGGAACTCAATTAGCGGTGTTACTGCTCTGATGTCAATGGCCTTTTTGGCCAAATAGACATTGAGTACAACCCTTCTGATTGGCATCTGTTTATTGACAGCTCAACAAAAAGTCTTAAAACTGTGTTGCTTCACAATGGGAATACACTTCCATCAATTCCGGTAGGTCATTCAGTTCACATGAAAGACTATGAAAATGTAAAGACTTTGTTGGACATGCTCAACAATACAAGAAACTATTGGGATGTATGTGGAGACTTCAAGATGATAGGTTTCCTGCTTGGACTACAAGGTGGCTATACCAAGTATTCTTGTTTTCTCTGTCTATGGGATAGTAGAGCAGATGACAAACACTATGACAGAAGAGATTGGCATGTCAGAAGCGAATTTACTCCTGGTGCACACAATTTATGTAACAATGCTCTTATTCAAAGAGAGAAGATATTGCTGCCATCACTTCACATAAAGCTAGGGCTTGTGAAGCAGTTTATCAAAGCATTAAGCCCAGAAAGTAACACCTTTAAACATGTCCACTTAATGTTCCCAAAATTGTCTGAGGCCAAAGTCACAGGTGGCATCTTCATTGGACCACAAATTAGGCAGATGATGGCATCTAAAGATTTGGAAGACAAAATGTCAACTGTTGAAAAAATGCCTGGCAAGCATTTCGGCTTATAGTACATGGGTTTCTGGGCAACCACAAATCTGAGAACTACAAAGACCTGGTGGAAAATTTAATTGTATGTTATAGAGAACTTGGCTGCAGAATGTCACTGAAGTTACACTACTTGCATTCACACTTGGACTTCTTCAGACCAAACTTGGGACACATCAGGACACACAAACTATGGAGAAGAGATATTAGGGGAGACGGGATGAAGCTATGATGGGTGACTACGTGTGGAGTTTGATTCAAGATGACCCTAAGGAACACAAAAGAAAATGTCATTCAAGTGTTCATTTTAAGCATAGTTTATTGTTCAATTTCATTAGTAACAAGTGTAGAAAAGGAATGTATTGTTTGATCATGTTTTATGCTTTCAATATAACAAAATTGTGTTCTCGTTTCATTAATTTCATTAGCAAATGAAATGTATATCAACATTTCACTTTCTGATTTCTGGTTAAATTTCAGAGATTATAAAAATTTAATTGCTAATTTCTGATAAAACTATTGATGCTGTAAAAAAAAACTGAAGTCATTTTTGGAATCATCGTACTCGAAAACGTATATAAACGGTAAAAAATTCAGATAAACAAAACTTTCCGTAAAATTTGCTGCACAGTAAGTCAGTAAGGGTGTAGTCACTAAGGATGTAGACAGTCATAATGCCAAATCCAATAAGTTTTCCAGAAACTTTCAACAGCAGAACTTAAAATTAAACTTCCTAAATGTGTATTTTTAAAAACTGACTACACTCAACCAATTACTCTGTGTACCAATGCCTTAGGATAAGGAATCGGCGCTGTATTTATGCAGCTGGACACACGAGGAAAATTTAGAGCAGGGGTGGCCAACCTGTCGATCGCAAGATCTTCTCTAGTCGATCGCATGGCAAAGTTAAACTTAATGATCCATCCTTCTTAAGCTGCCATACAAAAATTCTCTTCAGATTTTACTCATAATCATTGGGATATTATATTGGTTTAGATTTTTTCAGGGAATAGATTATCATTATGGACACATCAGAGCGGTACATAAAAAAAAAACTTCAACTGTGCCATGCTGTGTGTGGCGGAACCTGATAGGAAGTGTTCGCGTTCATACAGGCCGGTGCTGGCTGGTTCCTGGTGAGAAAATTGATCAGCAAGTTGTCATCAGTTGTAGGCTAAAACTAGGCAGGTATTTGCTTTTATAAGTTTACAAATACACGTTACCTGGTAATTTGGCAATGAAAAAGTTGACTCGATGTTGAGGAGTCTTGTCAAAGGTAAAGAGAGAGATAATCATATTTGGCAACCTTGCCAGCGAGCCTACACACTTGTCACCAACAACGCAGTGATTTTCAGTCATCTGCAATACTTGGAAGTGTGAGGTGCTGCCTCTTGTTATGGAAAAGTCTTGGGTGATTACAAGAATTACTGACTTTTTAGCTTAGTGACAGTTCTCGCCGCAACCCTAGAGTAGACAGAAGTGTCCACACTAGCCGATGACAATTGCTTATATAAAAAAGTTAAGAACGTTACACTGTTACGTTAGTGATTCTCATATTCATGTAAGAAAAGTCATGGAAAAAAGTAATTCTCGTATTGATGTACGACTTAATCTTTTACAAATACTGTATAGGTTATTGGCCATCAACTGAACCAAAAATGAGTTCTGGACCAAGTACTAAAAATATCCAAATTTACCATTTTCACAATGAATGGGAAGATGACTACTTTTTTACCATGAATAATTTGAAGTGTCTGTGCTTGATCTGCCTTGCGTCTCCAGCTCTAGCTAAGAAAGAAAATCCTGAAAGGCATTTCAAAAGTTTTCACAAGAAGGATGATAATGATTTCCCACCCAAAAGTGAGCTATGAAAGAGGAAAGTTCATGAACTGAAATCACAGCTTACTGCACAACAAACTCTTTTTACAGAAGCGAGCTCAAAATCAAGGGTAGCAACCATTGCATCATTCAGGGTGAGTCGAGTGCTTACTAAGCATAAAAAAAAAAACATTTCAAGATGGAGAAATATTCAAAGAGGCCTTTTTAGAAGCAGCATATTCGTTGTTTGAAAATTTCAAAAATAAGTCTGAAATACTGTCTTCTATTAAGGATGTTCAGTTATCAAGAAACACTGTCATGAGGCGCTGTGAATTCATGGCTGAGGATTTGGGTGAACAACCGAATACAGACATACGTGAGTGTGTGTTCTTTTCATTACAATTTGATGAGTCTACTGATGTGGTCGATACATCACAATTATTATTTTCATGAGAATGGTGTTTAAAGACATGAGTACCAAAAAGGAACTGCTGAAAATTCTACCATCAAAAGGAAAAACTCGGGATGAAGACTTATTTCAGACTTTCAGTGATTTTGTTAATAGTACACAGTTGCAGTAAGTATGCTCGTATCTAAAAATACTGATGGGGCACCTGCATTGGCTGACCGAATCAGTGGGTTCATTGCCCAGTGCAGGAGTGATGATAGGTTTCCTAACTTCTTTTTTGGCCTCAAAAGATTGGCCTTTTGATCACAACGAAGTGTGGCTGTTAGACTTAGCTTTTTTAGTTGACATGACTGCTATGCTGAATAAACTAAATTTAGATCTGCAAGGGAAAGATAAAACTATAGTTGGCATGATTAGTCCTGTGGCTGCTTTGAGCCCCAGTGTTCTACTCCGGGACACTCTCTGGAAGTTATATGTCCACAGAGAGTGTTGCAATATATATGTTAGGGATAATTAGGTGGAAATAATTATCCCATGTTGGGTAGTGGACACTCTCAACCCGGATGTCGGATGTAGTAGTCCCTAATTCCCGATTGTATAAAAAATAATAATAATAATATATGTTGTAAAAATGCTTGTTAGACTTGTTTTATCATAGAATAATGAAGAAAATGTTTTGTACATCAACATACTGAAACATAATATTTCACTTTGTCTTTTTCGTAAATTTTTTGTTGTGATAATAAGAGGCTTAAGTGTTCCAATTTGTCGCAGTTTGGAAGAGACGAATCTTTTGTCTTCTTACGAATTATAAAGTATTTTTTACCAAAATAGAAGGTTTGTATTGTTCACAGATAAAACTTATTAATGTTGTATAGCCGTAAATATCCCTCAGTAATGAAAGCCAAATATGAGGTCAAGTTAACATTCTTGCCAAGACTTCACCTTGTTTTTCTAATATTCAACCAATAGCCTTAGCCTAGTTTCTTATGTATATGGCTTATGATAACATGAAAGGCTATAAATTTCCATAGGCTAGCCAAAATTAAATGATATGAGGCATAAAATGATTGCAATTAACTTGATTAATAAGGGCCTATATAACTGCTTTTCAGTCTTAGGCAAATAAATGTTTAAACATGGGGCCTACTTAATTTAGTTAGAACATGAGGAATATTTAAATTCGAAATTATACCAATAGGTTAAAGGTTAGGTTTGGTTTGGTTATGTTATGTTATGGTATGTTCGGTTTTTTTGGTGAGTGACAGGCTGTCAGTGAGACACTTTGTCTAGCAGCTACCTTAGGCCTAGTTCCAGACTTTCCTTGAACAGTATCATAGGTAGAGTATTAATTTAAGAAAATTTACGGCTAATCCGATATATTTTCAGGTTATAAATTGTTGTTTTTTGTATGAACTTGAACACAATTCAGACCAAATGACCCAAACATTGAAAGGAAAACACCATGTTAAAGGCTAAATTTCCCTAAAATTATTTTCTTTCTTTTGGCGACTTCACACACCATGGCGCATACTTCAGTCTCACTGAAATTTGGTCGTTTCTTCAGGTGGTTGTCCTTCCATCTTTTGTTTACAAACTAATATCATGTGCATCGCTCTCAGCTGATTTCTCCTTCTCTTGTGATTGTTTGATGATTTTGTTAACTGAGCACTGATTGGCCAACTAGCTCCTGCACTGTCATCTACCTTCAGAAAAGAGAACTGAATTTACAGGGTAAACACTAGAGTTGTGATAACTTACGGACTGCTTCAGGAACTGTAATAAAATTTTGAGTATGCTAAATTTACGGGACTGTGAGGAGTCTGCAATCTATGGAACTGTATCTTGCAAATATACGTAACTTATGAGGTCTTTTAAGTATCCGGCCCCAGGTCTACAGTAGCTGCTCAACCCACAGTTGCAGCTGCCTCAGTTTAGTACCTACACACATATGCATGTAACATGGGTAGGTATATGTATAGGGTTTTCCTGCGAGGTTATTCTACTCCACGTGGGGCTGGGAGGGTAGTGACCGAGCAATGTACAAGTGATATCTCCATTAGCTGGAACAATTAGCGCAGAGCACTTCCGGGAATGAGAGACTTCCGGGTAACAAGGCGACTCTCTCAAAGGGGAAAAAATTCCTCATCCCCGTTATTTTCCGGGTAACGGAAAAATATTCTCGGAAGTTCCAGAAATTGCCCATTACATCATCTCTTCGACCCGAAAAATATCCCTCATCCCGGAATTTTCCAGGCAATGGAAATTTTTTCTTGGAATTTCTAGAAAATGTGCCTGATTTTCATCTCTCGCACCCGGAAAAAATTCCCCCGTCCCTAGAAATTTCAGGGTATTGGGAAATTTTCTCGGAATTTTCTTGAAAACGTGCCCATCGGAAAATCGTTTCCCCCGTACTACTGTCTATTAGACAGGGGCTAATACAGTAATATCTCCGTTAGCCGGAATCCCTCAAACCTAGAACTCGCCGATAGCCGGAATTGAAATTTTTTCGGAAAATCGTTCCCAAAGCCGGAATTTTCTGGCTTTGGGATCAGCACATCAGCACAAGATGCGCGAATTTTTCAATTTCACCAAAAAATTTTATGGACCAATCACTCGTGGCGCAGCCCCCCTCCGCTCATTCAATGGTAATTCCATAATTAAAGACGATGAAGGCCTCCTTCAGCTCTGGAAAGAGCACTAACATTCACTGCTCAACCAAAACACCGATGTGGATGTCCTGACTACCCAGCAGGTGCCTCAGCATCCAGAGCTGACCCACCTCAGCTATCCTCCATCCCTGGATGAGGTAGCTACTGCCATCAAACAGATGAAAAACAACAAAGCCTCAGGGCCTGATAATCCCATGGAAAATATATGGGAAAAGGAGAAAATCCCCCAAGACTCTTAAAGATGCCTCCATCAGCAATATTCATAAAAACAAGGGAGACCAGTCAGACAGTGGAAACTACTGCGGGATCTCGCTGCTGTCCATAGCTGGCAAAATTATCACCTGATTCCTCCAAAACAGACTTGTTCCTGAGGCGGAAAACTTCCTCCCAGAATCTCAATGTGGCTTTAGACCATTACGTGGCACCACTGACATGATCTTTGCTACCTGTCAGATACAGGAAAAGTACAGAGAACAGCATCATGACCTGTACATAGCTTTCACCTAACCAAGGCTTTCGACTCAGTCAACAGGGAAGCCCTCTGGTGGACCATCAGCTGTTTTGGCTGCCCGCCAAAAATCATCCATTGAAGCAACTTCACGATGGCATAACGGCAGTGTCCTGCACAATGGCACCCAATTTGAGTTGTTCCCCATCCAAACAGGGGTTAAACAAGGGTGTGTACTGGCACCAGCTATCCTTTCCATTTTCTTGGCTGCCTTCCTCACTCGTGCCAGTGCCAATTTAGCCGGCAGGGTGGACATCGTGTACCAGATGAAGGGTCTTTTCAACATAAGATGACTCCAGGCAAGAAAAAAGGTATCGGCAGCATCCATTACTGAATTTCAGTATGCAGACGACCTCACCCTTGTCGCTCACACTGAACGCGACCTACAGGAGATCCTGAAAAGCTACGCAGATGCGTATGCACACTTTGGAATTGGGGTGAATGTACGTAAGACTCAGATTCTCTTTCAGCCTGCCCCTGGCCCAGACACACCTTCACTATCCATCCAGCTTAATGGCACTACCCTTAAAAAAGTTACCCACTTTTGGTATCTCGGCTCCCACCTGTCCACCACCGCAGACATTGACGAAGAAATTCAGCTTCGGACCAGATGTGCATCTCAAGCCTTTGGTAGACTCCGAAACCGTGTCTTCAGCTGTGGGGAGCTGAAATTATCTACAAAGCTACACGTACATCGAGCAGTGGTTCTCCCCACTCTGCAATATGGCAGCGAGACATGGATCACATACAGGAGGCACATCAAGGCATTTGAAAACTTTCACCAACGTAATCTACATTCCATCCTCCGAGTTTGCTGGGAAGACAAGAGAACAAATGCCAGTATTCTTGCTGACACCAACTGTAGAAACATCAAGGCTACCATTATCCATGAACAACTACGCTGGACTAGCCATTAGGGTGTGTCATACGAGGGAAGATCAGCTAAAACTAATGGCCCATCACTTTTTTGGTAGATTTTAGTGTATATAAACAGAAAATAATTTCAGTTTCAATATTTTGCAACCTTTTGCTAGGTAAATTTTAGCGTGAAATTTATCGAAAATCTAACGTACAGCTGCATTAGTGCATTACAATTAAATAGTGAACATTGCTTTCTGACTTCATTCTTTAACAACCCAACTCACAATATTTTTTTGTTTCAGATTCTGATGCATTTATAAGTTGATAATATTTGCGAGGGCTGCTTGTGTCAGGACGAGGAACCAAAAATCCAGCCATCTCAGTCACTATCTTGGGTCTGGGAGAGAGCTCCTGAAGTCGGAGTTGCCTACATTGAGAGATGCTTTGAGATACGGTGTTTTAATCAGGCAAATCAGTGAAAAGAACCAAAGAACTTACACAAACAAAGACATTGCCAGTGATATGACCAAAGCTGTCTTGGCACAGTACACTCTGGCTAATGCTCAGTTCAAGCCTCCAGTCATAACAAGTCAGAAGAAGATTAGTGAGAGACTGCTAGCCAGTTGGGAAAACGCAAGAGATATCTCTCTTGGGAGAGGAAAACTTGCAGTTAAGGACAGCTTTGCCAAGCAACTGGACCAGTTATTTGACATAATTACTTGCAAGTGCCCAATTGTTCTCTGTCCTGAGTTTGGATGCGATCGTGACTGTAAATCCGAGGCCCACATCTCCTGTATTTGCAAGCGTGAACTGAAGATTCCTGTGATCGAACTGGCATTTGTCAAAGCACAGAGAGAGAAGACTGGCAGTATAAGGGCTCTCATGATTTCTAGCCAAGATATTCCGGAGTCCAAGAGACAGGAGGCTGCCACAGAGAGACAGAAGAGGAGAAGAGTTGCCGAGGAAAAGAGACTTGAGAAGGCCCAGGGTGAGGTAAAAAAGGCCGATGATTGGAGTCAAGCTGATTCAGAGTTTAATGACTTCCCCATGGCTGATCCGAGTGCTGACCAGGAGAATGGTGACTGTCCCTAACCCAGAAAATAATGATCCCAAACCTTCCAGGCATAAGATTCGAAGTAGGAAAGATATCCCGAGCATAGCTCTGGCCAGCATGCGACACCACACTGGTCTCAGAGAAACTGCAGAGATAGCAACAGCTGCCTGGATTGACAGTGGTTTGATAACACCTGATGATGTTCACCTGGTGATAGATCATAACAAAGTAAGGAGAGCTCAGGAGAAACTTGTCAGTAACCTAGAAGAGGAGTTTGATAGGGGGATAAGAGAAAATGGAATCAATTGTTTGTTCTTTGATGGGAGAAGGGATGACACTAAAGTGTTCATGAAAGTTGGAGATTCTGACAAGTTGTTCCCTGCCATGGTGAAGGAGGAACACTACTCCTGCTGCAGTGAACCAGGAGGGAAGTATTTGTGGCATTTCACTCCAGAGAAAGATGACATCAGGAAACCAGCTGAGATAGTGGCAGATAACATTGTGAACTGGCTCAGAGAGAGGAACGTAGACCAGACCCTGCAGGCCATTGGAGGGGACAGCACCAACACGAACACAGGGTGGCAAGGGGAGGTCATACAGTGGATAGAGCTGAAGATTGGGAGGAAGCTGGTCTGGATTGTTTGTGACCTCCACACCAACGAGTTGCCACTCAGACATCTGATCCAGGAGCTGGATGGCAAGACTCTTTCAAACAACAGATGGTCTGGTCCTCTTGGCAAGATGCTGGACTCTGCCACTGAGTTAGAAATAAATCCGAGCTTTGAAAAAATCACAGTTGGCCCTCCACTCGTTGAGCTTGCACATACTGTCATTGACGACCTGAGTACTGACCAGTACTATGGTTACATGATTTGCAGTGCCATCAAAACTGGGGTCATGCCTGATAGACTTGCTTACCTGCAGATAGGTCCAGTCTCACATTCTAGGTGGCTCACAACGGATCTCAGGTTCTGCAGAATTTGGGTCGCTCATCATAAACTGAAAGGGAACCAGCTTCACAACCTGAGACTTATTGTCCAATTCATCGTGAGTGTCTACTTGCCAAATTGGTTCAACACCAAGGTCAAGTCATCGTTCTCCGAAGGTCCGAGGCATGTTCTCTTCCAGCTTGAGCTCCTGAGGAGTCAGCCAAGGAAGGTTGTTCAGATTGTGGAGCAGACTGTGAGGAGATCTTCCTGGTATGCTCATCCCGAGGCAGTTCTGCAGACACTACTCTGCAGTAAGGATGAGGAGGAGAGAAGAGTGGCAGTCAAAAAGATCTTGGATATGAGACTTATGAGAGGATCTGGGCATGACGAATCAGTTGGTGACGATTCCTTCAGGGTCAGGAAGACTCCTGAAGTCAATCTAGGTGCCAAGACCCTCACTCATCTCATAGATCTGGATAACATCCAGGCTGGCAGTGAGCCCCCTCTTACCTGCAGCCTCACCAATGTTCAAGTCAGAGCTTTCCTGGACAACCCCATGCATGTCCCTGCCTGGCCCTCGCACACCCAGAGTATAGAGTGTTGTGTACAGCAAGTGAGCGAGGCCAGCAGTCACGTGTACAGCCAGGAGAGGAGGGAAGGCTACATCCGAGCTCAGGTGGTCAGCAGGGCGGTGATGAGTAGAAACAGAAGCAAGAAAGACATGTTCTCTATGGTGTGGAGCAACACCGGGTCGTAGTAGTAAAACCGGTTTTTGTATTTGATGATTTTGTTTTCTAAAGGAATATTAAATTTAATAAATGTGTCAAGATCATTCGTTTCACTATTCTGGATCATTTTCATCCTAATAAATTAACCTGATACATTTACTTTACTTTAAATAAGCTATTTAGTGGTGTTGGTAAAAGGGTGGGAATACTGAATTTTCATAAGATTTCAAGTTAAAATTTACCTAGCAAAAAATGAAAACTTTTCAAATCTGAAGATATCACATGATTCTGCACATAAAATTACATCATTAATACCATGGGCCGATTTTTCAAACTCAAAAAAAAAAAAATTCGCCTCCGTATGACACACCCTACTGGCCATGTTACCCGCTTGGACAACAGTAGACTGCCAAAGCAGCTACTTTACAGTCACCTAACGAATAGTAAACATAATGCTGGCAAGCAACTGAAGAGGTATAAGGATAGTCTTAAGACAAACCTGAGAAGGTGCCAAATCAACCCCCTCATATGGGAGACGATTACTTCACACCGTAACACTTGGAGGAGCACCATACAAGAAGATGTCAATACTTTCGAGTTAGCCCGACTGCATAATGAGGCAGACGAGAGCCAGCGCCGGAAAGACGCTGCCATCGCCCCTCCTGCACTCGTTGTAGCCCTCCACATATGCATCTTTTGTGAACGACCCTGCCAGTCCCGTATCGGCCTCTTTAGTCACCTCAGAACTCATCAACCTACAGTTGGTAACACACCCTTAATAATTCATATCATTACATCAGAGCTGGATGATCGTCATACTCGATTCCGAGTTACAGCAAAGTAATAGTAGACATATAAGCAAGTGTTATGTGTGACAATTACTGCCCCGAGTGTATCACTCTGATGTGTGGATTGTCCCCCCCTTCCCCCCGGGTGGCCTACACACCCACACGAGCACGTTTGCCCCTACTACCCTGACACAGCAGTCCAGCATGTCACCTCTCTGCTCTTTCTCACAAGAACTAGTCTCCTCTGTAGGAGACCAAAGCAGATGTCGGTGACGGAAATAATTGTCGCCAGAAGTGCGGAGCACGATGCCGGGTAACAGCCATTGTTGCATTTGTGCTAGCCAGAACCAAACTTGCACTAGCTGTGACTGTGCAAGAAACAACCAACCATGTGTGGTTTGCAGAAAGGGAAACAATTGCCAGAATCCCCATGGCAGGGAGCCGACACAGGAGGCCACAATGGATATCATCCGGTCACAACCGCCCAATGATATCCTGAATGATAGCATTGAGTCTACTCAACCTGAAACTGTCGTGCCAATAAATGCTGCTCCAACAGTAACAGATGTCCACGAGGTGAATGACAGACAGCCACCACAGTGGAATGGCATGTCCATGGAAAATACGGACATATGAGTTTAAGAAACTTACCGTACACAGAAATTGTCAGGTGATCACCAGCTAACCTATTTGAACCACCCAAGTGTGCGGCCACCAAAGAAATGATTCGGGAGATGACTCGCCTCATAACTGAGTATACTCAGGACTGCTTCCTTGCCCCTTTAGCTCTTCAAATACTGGCAATAATACCCCATCTATTCTGTCAGAGGACACACAAAGAAAATGTGGCAGCAATGAAGAGAAGATTGACAATATGGCAGAATGGGGCCCTTGATGATCTCCTATGTGAAGCAAGAACACTGCAGGAGAGACTAAATTTTATAGGAGACGGAAAGCAAAACACCAATGACATTGCCAGAAAGTTTGGAAACAAGATGTGTGTGGGAAAACTGTCTTTGGTGGTCAGATATCTCACAGAGGAATCCTCCGGTGGTGTCCTTCCAATAAACAGAGAGACATTAAAACAACTGAAGGAAAAACATCCCCTTACAAGTGAGGAGGAAGACATCACGTTCCAGGGTGACTATATCCCTCCAAATGCTGTCATGTTCGAGATGCAAATGGTTGGAGAGTCATCCTCAGCACTAACAAGTTTGACGACGTAGCAATTGATCCCTGCAATGCCATTGCCGCCCTTGCAAGAAAGCTAGCAACCTCGTGCTGCCACCACCACCTCCATGTTCTGACGGCCTGCCACCTCATTCCCCTGGATAAGAATCCAGGATGTAGGCCTATAGAGGTGCGGGAAGTGCTGAGGAGTGCTGAGGCAGATCATCGGAAAATGCATAATGGAGGTGGTAAAGCATGATGTCAGGGCAACTGCAGGGAACCTGCAAGTATGTGCTGGCCACCATGCTGGAGGGGAAGCTGTTCCAAAACACAATAAAATTTGAAACAACCACAGTCAAGCAAATAGCGTAGGCTGACGACCTTACAGGAGCAAAAAAAGTGGAGGACATCAAAAAGTGGTGGGACCTGATAACAGCCTATGGTCCACAAAATACCACCCAAATGCCAGCAAGTCCTTCCTCATTGTGAGGCCAGAACACTATGAACGGGCAGTGGAGGTGTTCGGTGGAAGTGAGGTCAATATAACAAAGGATGGTCAAAGACACCTAGGTGCAGTAATCGGCACGTAGGACTTGAAGACCGAGTACGTAACGTGAAAGGTAAATGAGTGGGTCAGGGAAATCTAAGCTATGTCGGATATTGCTAAAACACAGCCACACGCGGCTTTTGCAGCATTCACCCATGGAGTCAAGCATTGCTGGAACTACCTGATGTGCACTATCCCTGATATTGGACCCCTCCTCCACCCTCTGGAAGAAGCCATCAGCATCAATTTAATTCCCAAATTAGTGAAACACCTTCACTTAACCCCAGCAGTAAGGTCAATCCTTGCACTACCACCAAGACTGGGAGGAATGGAATTGACCAATCCAGAGGAGATTGCTGCCACCAAACATTAAAACTCAGTCAAGCTCACGGCAGCCCTCACCTACCACATAATAGCTCATAACGCAACAGGTGAGGTGGATACCAGCGAAGTAAACAAGATTCGACGGTCCATTACAACAGAACGACAGCACGGCCAAAGTGATAAGTTGCAGCAACTGCCAGAGAATTTGAAAAAAGGTAGCTATAGCGCAGGAGGTGAGTGCCTCGAAATGGCTAACTACGTGACCGATAAGGGTAAAAGATTTCAGTCTTAACAAACAAGAATTTACAGATGTCATTGCTCTAAGGTACGGTAGGTCAGTAGAAGGATTGCCCTCCCAATGCATGTGTGGCTCTTCCTATGATGTCGACCACGCCACGGTGTGCAAGAAAGGGGGCTTCGTATGCATGAGGCACGACGAAGTAAGGGATCTCACTGCAAATATGTCGTGATGTCAGGGTAGAACCGCCTCTCCTTCCATTGGATGGTGAGAATTTCCAACCTAAGAATTCAAACACATCCAACGAAGCCCGTTGATGTCAGTGCTCATGGATTCTGGAAATGGGGACAGGGAGCCTTCTTTGACATAAGGATTTTTGATCCCATGAGCGCATGTCACAGCAACCTAGCTCTCGATGCTGCACACAGGAGGAACGAGAACGACAAGATTAGGGCATATAGGGAGAGAATTCAGAATATTGAACAAGGGAGCTTCACTTCTCTGGTGTTCACAACATCTGGTGGGATGGGACCAAGTGCAAGAAGCTTCTACGACAGACTCGCGGAGGTGTTATCCGAACAGAAGCAGCAGCCCAGAAGTTATGTTACAGCCTGGTTGAGGTGTTGACTGTCTTCTCTCTGCTTAGGTCTGCTTTGCTCTGCCTCAGGGGAATGAGAGCATCGACCCCAAAACCGACAACAGTTGCAGATATTGACTATGAGGTAAAAGTCACTGAATGCCACAAGGATCTGCGGCTCAACTAACTCAACACAGCTAGGGTAGCTACTTATGTATTAGGATAGTTAATTTTAACGTAATAAAATGATGGCGAAGGTGAGGCTATTGGGGGAGGCTGGAGGCCACGAAAAAAAAAAGTAGTAGTAGTAGTGTGAGTGTGTGTGTGTGTGTGCGAGACACTGTAGTACGAGGTAAACAACACTAATTTGTAGTCAGTAGGAGGTACAGGACACTTGTTTTGCTATGATATTATTGTTTACACTACTGTATTAACAATAATATCTACTGCTACAGTAATTGATTATGATAATAAACATGTGCTTGGGGTTAAGGTAGAAATACATGGTGAAGTGAGTGAAGTCAAGGGCGAGATGCCTTCATCACAAAAGCTGAGAAGCTACAAAAAGAGACTGGGAGGCTCCCATGTGTGAGTGAGTGAAAGATAAATACCTTCTTGGCAACATAAGCTATTCACGACTACCCTTTTTACTCTAATAGGTCAGCGAAAGATCAAAATGTTATATGACATGACCCGAAGCTCTCTATAAGCATCATATGCATATCATATGGGTTAAACTTAAAATACAGTACAGCAATTAATGATTGCGAAAGTGATGACAACCAGAAGTGTCTGTTATTAAGGGATTAACAGTGTACTGAAGGGGTAAACCTGTCGTATTCAAGGGTAAAAATATCTTACTCAGTGAACGGATTCAGAGTGCTCAGCAGAAAGACATTGTACTGAAGGATTTAAGGGAAGTTTTGAACACCAACACCACAAATACTTGACTTGTTATCATAATGACCAAGTGGGGGAAATATTCACAATTACCTGTGAGCTCTTTGAGTGGGCTTCAGGACAGTCGGGGATAATCTTGGCCAGACGACATATCCAGGTGTTGATTTTGTCTCGTCTTCTGCGCTCTACCTCATTGTGTGTAACCCGACGCTTCTCCTCACGAGTGGAACCTCCAAACCTCGGGCTCATGACACTTTCACTGGTTCGAGGAGCAAGATTTCTTGGTGTAGTGTTAGTGAGAACGTCACTTATTACATAAAACTGACCTGCAAGTAGGAGCAAAAATGTCAGCTGGAATTCACTCATTTATGAAGCAAATATAATCTGAATGCAAAGGGCCAAGTGGCCGTTATGTGGGGAAAAAGAAATGAAAATAAGAATCAGTAACCTTAAACTTGGACGCTGTATCCCCAAAAGCAACAATAACCCTTTATTATCCTCAAAGACAATATTAATCTCCTGGGGTCTCCAAAGGTAACACAGGGTTGGTGATTTTCTGATTAAAATTTAAAAAATTTATTCCAGGGTAGTTTGAGTTGATTAGTAAGCCTTGAAATAATTAAATACTTTTAGAATATTTAAAACGTTAATTACACGGTGCCCGTAGGTTTAAATCACCTTTACAGTAAAGCCTCTGATAACAATGGTTTGACCAACAACTTTTCATATTTAAAACCCTAGTTAATTTAGGACCTAGTTCAATTTACATCCTAATTTCATTCTTATTTATGACCAAAATATAATACAAATATAATTAAATTTTCATATAAATAATAACTAAATCCTGATATGTAAAAAAAAAAATTACTATAAAAAAATGAAGAGCGCCTTGCGCAAAGAAGCTGCCTGCCTAATGAATGGTAAACAACAGTCGGAGCTTGGCGGGCCTTATGTTTTCACACATCTGGAACAGAAACAGGAGAAAAACTTTCTCAGGTTTCTTATAGCATTTTTGCATCCCTATTCAACATGAGCAAGAGAGCAAGTGATGGTAGTGTTGGTTCAAAAGCTAATAGAAAGTGTATAAGCTTAGCCGCAAAACTAGATGTGTTAAAACAATATGAAAAAGGTGAGAGGTCTGTGGATATTATATGGAGCAAGCAATGAACATATTTTCTGAAGTGGATACATTAACAGAACAAAGCATTAAAATTTAAATAAATGCAAATGTCCTCTACAAAGATGTATAATGAGAAAAGAAAGCAGCTGTGCAAGGTTCTTTCGACAGCTTTATTATTCGAAGGCCTAAACCATTAACTTCAGCTACACCATCAAATTCAGCATCATGAGCAGCTTCAACATCAACTTCAGGTTCAGTAACAGTTTCAGCAACAGCTTTATGGAAAGCTACAGCTTCAGCCAGAGTTGAACCTGATGAATTCATCATCTGAGTAAAAACTCGCACAATATTCATTGGCTGTCCTTATGTTTAAGACTTTACCACCATTAGTTAGTAGAATTTTTGTTTTACATTCGTAAATATTATTTAAAACATATATGAACAGTAAATAAGTGTTGCTTTCATATGCTTATGTAGAGAAATGACGATATGTTTTCACATGTACGCACTTACTGTTCATATGTTGGCGTTTCCAATCGTCTTGCCTTATTTCTTTACCATTAGTGGTTAGCTACTTCTAGTGTTCCATTTATTAACATTAAATAACAATACTTAAAACAAACATACAGGTATTAATTTTTTTTAATTAAGTTCACTACAACTACAACCAGGGTCTTATTTTCTTCAGTTTCTTATGTAGAACTCATGAAAACAATCCGTTTTGTCTCTTGTGTGTTTTAATATTCTACGTATTAATGAATTGCATTGTTCATTTCGCATATACAGTACTGTATAAACATTAATTCAATCACATACATATTCAGTAATAAACAATAATCAATCTTTTGTACATATTCTTAAGACAAATGACTGTTTCCTTGAGTGCGCATGTACTGTATACATTGGCGTTCCACAATAAGTCTCATTTTTTCTTTAATATCAGTGGTTACTTCTACTGTACATTAAATAACATTAATTAAAATATACATATTTTTTACATTAATTTTACAGCAACAACAACCAGGCTCTTATCCTCTTGTGTTTTAATATTCTACGTATTATTAATGAATTGTATTGTTCATTTCGCATATATAAAGATTAATTCAATCCAATACATATTCAGTAATAAACAATAATGAATCTTTTGTACATATTCTTAAAAAGATAAATGAAGCGGTATCCTTAAATGCACACATACGTATATGTTGGAGCTCCCATTCCATCTTTTTTTTTTCTTTGCCATTAGTGGTTAGCTACTTCTATTGTTCCATTTATTAACATTAAATAACATTACATAAAACATATATATTAAATTTTTTACATTAATTTTACTACAGCTACAACCAGGGTCTCATTTTCTTCATTTTCTCGTGTGGAACTATCGTCCCGGACTCCCGGCTGTAAACACAAACGAAAACAATGGCGTCCCATCTCCTCTTGTGTGACCATATTATTTATTTATATTGTATAAGGTGCATTTTCATTAATTATATTGTTTTGGGGGAAAAGAGGGTAAAAAGCCACACAAAAGATATGAAAAGGTCACACTTGGGAATGCATCTCATTATTATTGATTTATTTTAATGGTAATTAATGATTCACAATAAGACAATTCACCTTACACTGCAATATTGGAGGACACATTGACATCGTTATTCGAGGCTTTACTCTATGTGCATTTTTTTTAGTGGCATATGACTACAAAAAAAATGGATTTTGTATAAATTTCATACAAAGGTAATCCTTTATGTGCTGGTCAAGGACCTCCATTCAAAATTTTCTAATTACACTTTGGTTCTCAGTGCAGCACTGTCACTTACTGAATACTTAGGGGCACTTTAATGCAGATAAAAAAATTAGTCCACCATGATACACAGCAGAGCTGGCAGACATCGTGGTGAACTTGTGTTTGAAACAACAAAATTTCAGATTCCACACAGTTGTTTGAAATAATTAGTTTAATGCTTGGTGATGATACTCTTTTCTTTTCAAATTTAGTAGTAAAGATGTTTGTGTATAATTTTAATACAAATTAAAGTATAGTCGATAATTATATTAAGAAAAGATTTTTTACCATAAAATTAAACCACCAGTCGACGAAACAGACAATGAACTACTGTACTGTACGCTGTATGACAGAGGTGTCATAAGTGACATACAGTTGGAGAAACTAACCCCAAAAGATAGATATTGTTAAAATTATAATTCATTTATTAGTTTAATTTTCAAATAACAAATTAACAAAAAGATGAATGAGGACTAACCTGTATTTCATGTTTTCTTCTTAAAAAGGCAAAATCTGCTTATTCATAGCAACTTTATTATACCAATTATGTTTAAGTCTATGTATACTTTATTAATACAACTTACCTCCAGAAACCACAACAGTGCTACCACCATCTGAGGGCACGTCACTGGAGGTTATGAGTGCCAACCTGGTTTCTGGAGAATCACTGGGTGAGCCGTTTGGTTGAGCATTAGTAGCCAGGAGGCTGGGAACAGAAGCCTGTACTCCTCCCTGTTGTATACCATCAAC
The DNA here is from genome assembly GCA_958450375.1 of Homarus gammarus. Classification (NCBI taxonomy): domain Eukaryota; kingdom Metazoa; phylum Arthropoda; class Malacostraca; order Decapoda; family Nephropidae; genus Homarus; species Homarus gammarus. Next base: position 180,669 of record CAUDMG010002044.1, read on the forward strand.
AGCCCCGTCTGGGGAAAACTGCACTACTCTGTAAGCCAGTGTACCTGCAACAAAATAAATCTTTAAGTTCTTAAATAATAATTATTTATATAAAATTACCACAAAATTTCAATTATGTCATGAAAACATTGGATGTCTGCACCCCCCCCCCCCCCCCTTTTAAATGAGAAAACAGTTTTCTTTTTCAATAACATATGTATTGAATTTACAGGTATTTTTATTCACTTCACTCTGTCAGATTTCTAACAAACTTCACTTTCAGTAATAATACTAACAGTTATCAAGTTTGTCAGGAGACTTTATCGAAAATTTTAAGAATCTAGATAAATATTTACTGTATTCTGTAGCAAAATTCTGTACAGAAAAATGTCATATTCACAATTTTAGGCATTTGTGCTACCACTATGGCTTCTTTGAATACTGTATATACTGTAAACATATGCACAGTACTACAAAGAGCAAGGACTACCTGAGTGCTCTGACTCAGGACGAAGAGTAAAGCCAGGAGCAAGAGCAAGTGAAGAGTCCCTCACACCACCTTCATCTATGCCCAGTCGTTGAGCTAGTGCAACCTTCTCGTCCACAATGCCCAGTCGCTGAGCAAGTGCAACTTTCTCGTCCTCAAGGCCAAGTCGCTGAGCAAGTCCAACCTTCTCGTCCTCACAGTCACAATCCTTGTCCCCACTGTAATAAGTTAGAATATTTTAGCTATTGATCTTCAAATTATTTAGGTGTTCATGTACAGGACAGTATATCAATATACAGTACTTCTCACTGGTGATTTAAATTTACTGTTGCAGTATATCAGCCTTGCACACATGACTACTCAACATTATATCATATACACACTGATGCTGTTTCCTACTTTAATTTATAATCATCTTACACTGACTTCTTAGAACAATATGTATGTATAGAACAAAAACTTTACCTTTACTTGAGCATATACATTATCTAATTACAAAATTCCTCAATGCTGTAATTATATACCATACTTGGAATAATGCTGTCAAATCATGAATGTGTAAAAAAGTACAGAGACCAAAGACCTTCACAAGTTTATCATGGGTTACTCCTTAAAGTTAAACAATACCCAACACATGATGTATAGTAGACAGGCAGAAAATTTTGAGAAGTTTTGTTCACCAAAATAAGAACAGTATTCATTAAAATCATATTTCATTCTTTACAGGAAGGCCACCATAATTTTCACAACTGTATAATGGCTTAAATACCTTCTGACAATATTATACGAACCAACGAAACGACCATAGGGTAGATTTAGTTGGTTCGTGTTTTCTGCTACAGTACCAGAAGTGGATTTGACCTACAGCCTCCAATGCAGATGAAATGCTGTTGTTCCTATAGAGGTTTAAACATGCCTTTTGTGAATTCACATTACGATGATAATAAAGGGCACAGCATCAGTGAACAGCCTATTAAAAATCCTGTAAAATTTCAGAATTTTTTTAAGGGATCTTTGCTGTTACGTTTGGTCTAATGCAAATAATACAAATAGAGGGAGAAGCAAGTTGTACTGTATATGGTATTGAGGTGATGAAGTCCATATTTTCAAAGGTCCATAAAATGCATGTGAACTAGTCTGTTGATGATCACAATGGAGATTATTGGATTAAAGTTTATACCAGGGGTTCCCAAGCATTTTCCAGTGCAATCCCAAGCCATTACATATGCTGTATATATGAGGATTCTTAGAGTAAATACGTACATACATATTGATATATGTATTTAACTATAAAAACAAGTAAGGAAAATGTATTACACAACTGAGATGTCTAAAAGTAATCACCGACAGAAACAGGATACAATTCTGTCATGCTTAATATATGACACTTTTCTTTGATAATTTAATGTTCTATACCTGGGGATACAATTAAATAAATAAGCAACCTAACATACAATTTTCTTAGTTACAACTATGTCATACAGTAAGTATTTCGTATGTGACATGTGTGCATCACCATACAGTAGAAGTCCAAAAATCCGGACTGCTTGGGGATTGGGTCGGTCCGGATTTTCCGGATTCTCAGGCAGTACTTTTAAAATTCAAATTTAAGGAAGAATAAAGAAGAGATGAACAGGTACATTTTGATAATTTATTCATTAGCAAATATAGCATGCTTCAAAATGAGCAGTTTTAAAGAAAAAGCTTTGAATTCTAGAATTTTATTCTTTGTCTTTTTTATATAATAAATTGTAGACTTTCCAATGTGGTATGTTTCCATTAGAACAGTATTGCTCACACCGCGTTCTAGTTTCTTAATTATTTCAAGTTTGTCACTCAATTTCAACGTGTTCTTCTTTCTCTTCACACAACGAAGTTTATCTACTTTAGGAGCCATTATTATGGGCTTGTACTCTGTACATGGAAAGAGTAGGACTCAGAATTACACATGTTGTCACAGTTTGATTGCTCGTTTTAAAGTGGCAACTACGTGGTCGCTTGTAGTCGCTGTGCAGCTGTGGCGCTCACGCAGGCGCACATACACACAAAAGCCCGCTAAAAAAAAAAAAAAGTTTGAGTTTTCGAAAAGTCCGGATTCTCGGGTGGTCCGGATTTCTGGCATCCGGATTTTTGGACTTTTACTGTATAATTAATTTTCAATACATGTTACATGTCATAATTCATATGTAACGTGTGTGCATTTTCATAAAAAAAAATCTTTTAGCTGGGAGTATATGTGATTAAACAACATAGAACACAATTCTCTAAGTTTAAGTTAGATATACGGTTGCGGTAATCATTCTTTTATTAACACCACTGACAGGAAAGCTGCCTCACAGACACAGGAGCTTCCAAATTGTAACAGAACCTTGATAGTTTTATTTTTAACCGCTGAATGTCAATTTGATAAATAACCCAAAACATTGATATGTCATCAAAGAGGGCAAAATTCATCCTTGCCTCGTTGTCAGCCTGTAATTCTGCTATTTCGAGGACAAAAGAGCCACACTGTTTTATATCTGTCGAACAGAAACTGAACAAAATCCAAAGACTCAATAAGTAACTCAGAAATCTAGGATTGAAATTTGCTGCAATTTTTTGCTGCGTAACGTGTTATCAGTGTTCGCCTTCCCTGGACTGACCAGACTTGACAAAAGGAGAGTAACTGCCTTATTCCCTTGACTATAATTCATGGTCCCGACTTAACGAGACAGCACCTGGGCCACGTTCTTCAGTCCTTGACACCTGGACTATGAGCTCTATGGGACCCCATAACCTCTATGCAACCCCTTATGATGCATCTTGCTGGGGTCGCGACCTCGTGTTTGGGAACCACTGGTTTATACAGTAAAAAGGTTGATGAACACCTCCACCAAACCTGACCTTTACAATCCTAGGTTGGTTGTGATCACTGTATTATTGTTTAATTTCACAAATTATGCATTGTAGATCAGTCCTAAGGCTCACAATGTGATTGTAATTGTCAGTCAACCCTCGCTTTACGCGTTTCCACGTTTACGCGGTACCCTGCCAAAACCGGAATGCTCACTTTCCGCGGTGTGTGTACCCTTTTACGCGGAGAGCGGCGCGAGCAGGGTGCGCACAAGGTCGCCCAGTCATCAAAACATTACCGAGTTCTTCACCCGCCACCCACCACAGCCGGCCCAAGTCAGTGATAATGATAATGATAGTGAGGATATGGCCAATAATCTGCCCTCTGCCTCGGAACCAACCCTCATCCCCGTGTGCCCGGCCATCTTTTCTACTAATGTAAGTGTTAAAAAACCTAATATTATTGATATTTCTCTTAATTATTAATTGTGTGTGCACACCATCATAAAATTAAGAAATTATTTTTACTACAACGTAGGTATTGTGTCTGAAAAAGTGGAGTTTGGGGGTCGGCCCGGTCTCTATTTCAATTAATCCCATATGTTATGTTGTTCACTTTACGTGTTTCTCACTTTACGCGGGCCGCCATGGGTTCAATTGACCGCGTAAAGTGAGGGTTCACTGTGGATGAGAAGGAATACTGTACTGTGTAATTCATAAGGACAGTTAAATTATGATTTTTTTAAGTTTACAAGGATTTATATTTTGATAAATGTAAAGAACATGCCATAATTAACATTAAAAGTTTACCAATCTCTTCAGAAAAGTGCATAAACTAGATTTCAGTTGGCTTTTCTTAATAACAATCCACAGACCAGCTATTCTAGTGCAATTCCAAATGTGAGAATTTATTGCCACTGTGTTTACACTATGGTGTAACTCACTCTGCACGCTGACGATGAAAATGTAAGACTATCGGAATGGTTCTTTTCACGGAAAGGAATTCTATTTTATAAGAAATATTTAGGAAAAACTGTAATTGTAGTGCTTTAGGCTAGGTTAGGTCTGGCTAGTTAGTGTTCTTCATTTTATGAATAAAAAATTACCAATTGTAAAAATCTTTAGCCAGCTACAGAATATTACTTACATTTTGGGTGCCAATGGCACTGTATTTGAAATAATATTTACCTGAATTTTTTTTCATTAGTTTATGAGGAAACCACTGTCACCAAAAGAAGTCGTTCAATTTTGTTCATTTTTCTCTATCTACGATCATAAATCACCTGTAGTGGGCAGTGCATGAAGGATGAGGGAAATTGTAAGAATAAAACACAAAGTTCGCAAGCGCTTCTGTGTAATTCACATCTTCACGAAAGCACTTGGGAACTTCGTGTTTTCTTCTTTCCTTGTGATTATCGGCATATATATATATATATATACAGTCAACCCTCACTTTACGCGGTTAATTCAACCCACAGGGTACCGCGGAAAGTGAGAAACGCGTAAAGTGAACAACATAACATATGGGATTAATTGAAATAGAGACCGGGCCGACCCCCAAACTCCACTTTTTGACGACACACAACTATGTTGTAGTAAAATTATTATCTTAACTTTATGATGGTATGCACACACAATTAATAATTAAGAGAAATATCAATAATATTAGTTTTTTTAACACTTACATTAGTAGAAAAGATGGCTGGGCACACGGTGATGGGGGGTTGGTTCCGAGGCAGAGGGCAGATTATTGGCCCTCACCTGTATCACTTGTATCAATTGTATCACTATCCACCACAGAGGCTTGCAGGGCCTCTTTGTCAAACCCCTCAAAGTCCATATCATCACTATAATTATCACTATCACTGACTTGGGCCGGCTGTGGTGGGTGGCGGGTGAAGAACTCGGTAATGTTTTGATGACTGGGCGACCGTGTGGCACCCTGCTCGCACCACTTACACAACATGGCGGATGGCGGGAGAGGGCGGGAGAGATGGCGGGAGGTTTGGATCCGAAAATGGCGCGGCTCGCCAGCCGCTCTCCACGTAAAGGGGTACACGCACCGCAGAATGTGAGCATTCCTGTTTCGGCAGGGTACCGGGTAAACGTGGAAACACGGAATGTGAGACCGCATAAAGCGAGGGTTGACTGTATATATATATATATATATATATATATATATATATATATATATATATATATATATATATATATATATATATATATATATATATATATATATACTTTCTGTGAAGCCAAGAATTCACAATATTATCTTAAAATTAAAACTTTTTAGTTCCCAACCTGTGACGAACCATTTGAAATTTGTGGTCCGACTAATTACCCAAATGTAGCCGCAATGAAGTCAAATAATGGTCCTACATGAATAAATAGGACTGTTAATCACTTCTTGACTAGTATTTGGTGTCACGAAGTCACAAAAAATTGGAAAACTTACTTTAATCTGAGTTAATAGATCGCGTGCATGTACCGAGGGAGCGAGTAATTACCCAAATGTAGCCGCAATGAAGTCAAATGATGGTCGTACAAGCGTAAATCGGGCTGTGAATCTCTTCTCGATTATTATTTGGTGTCATAAAGTCACAAAAAATTGGTAAACTTAATTTAATCTGAGTTGGGTTAGGTTAGTTTAGGTTAGGTACATGCACTTGATCTATTAACTCAGATTAAATTAAGTTTACCAATTTTTTGTGACTTCCTGACACCAAATACTAGTCAAGAAGTGATTAACAGTCCTATTTATTCATGTAGGACCATTATTTGACTTCATTGCGGCTACATTTGGGTAATTAGTCGGACCCGAAATTCGTCATAAGTTCTAGCAAAATATGTTGTATATCTTATATCATTTCAACACCATAGTTTTTTCTATGTCTTACAAGAGTTCAACAAGATTTTCCATACCTTATCTATCAAACTCTCAATTACCTTCTATCATGTAGGCAGCTACAAGTGTACGAAGCTTCTTGAACCCCCTGAGCTCTGACATGTACCTCAGGTGTTAATAATGACGGAGGTAGTTAATGGTAGAGGCTGGTAAGGAGGGGTGGCAGAGGTAGTCTCCACACCTGCACCGTCACCTGAGCTAATGACTTAGTCCTCCTCATCACCACCATGGCAGCAGCATAATGTCCTCACCTCCACCAACACTCACCATCATCCCCGGGACCAACACGACTCCTACACCCAGCCACACCCACCTACCTGCTGTCGAGGGTGGTCTCTATCATGTCCATGGAGGAGGAGTGTTTGTGGGTGGCGGGCGATGGTTTGTTTGGTCACGGGACCAGGGAAGGTCATGTGAGCTCTGCCGTCACTGTAATGGTTCACCCACATCACAACATACATTCCGCTCAATAAAATATCCCATCCTATATTACTTATATTACTTCTACAGTCTTCCATAAATATCCTTAAATTTATTTATTTTATTAATATATTCTACTTTGAAGAATGTTTTAAAACATTAGTTAATATTTGCATTTAAGTTTGGATATATTGTCATCGGAATAATGTGTCTGATGTCTGAAGCTCACTGCCAGATGTTTGTTTATGTACATAATTTGCATTAAAGCTATCATATGTAATATACTCCAAGGTCAAAACAAATAAATCTGTGTTTTACGATGTCACTATCGATAAAATATACAGCAGATACAAATACATAAATAGATTTAAAATTCCTTAGCAGATAGCATAACTTCTCACTTTCTATCAACTATTTGTTCAAGGAAAACGGACCCGAGGGTAGAGGGAGGTAGAGCACTCTATCAACGGACCCGAGGGTAGAGGGAGGTAGAGCACTCTATCAACGGACCCGAGGGTAGAGGGAGGTAGAGCACTCTATCAACGGACCCGAGGGTAGAGGGAGGTAGAGCACTCTATCAACGGACCCGAGGGTAGAGGGAGGTAGAGCACTCTATCAACGGACCCGAGGGTAGAGGGAGGTAGAGCACTCTATCAACGGACCCGAGGGTAGAGGGAGGTAGAGCACTCTATCAACGGACCCGAGGGCAGAGGGAGGTAGAGCACTCTATCAACGGACCCGAGGGTAGAGGGAGGTAGAGCACTCTATCAACGGACCCGAGGGCAGAGGGAGGTAGAGCACTCTATCAACGGACCCGAGGGTAGAGGGAGGTAGGGCACTCTATCAACGGACCCGAGGGTAGAGGGAGGTAGAGCACTCTATCAACGGACCCGAGGGCAGAGGGAGGTAGAGCACTCTATCAACGGACCCGAGGGTAGAGGGAGGTAGGGCACTCTATCAACGGACCCGAGGGTAGAGGGAGGTAGAGCACTCTATCAACGGACCCGAGGGTAGAGGGAGGTAGGGCACTCTATCTTCCTTGGGAAAACCATTAAACCGATTCCAAAAATTGTCTCCTAGAATGCAGAAAAAGAGCTAAACGTATTAAATCTACATTGAAAGTTTTAATTAATTTTTATATTCAAGTATACACGGTATATTAGTTATTTATGAAAGAGATTTGAAGTTTTAAACCAAAGTCTTATTTCCATTGTGGAAATCGTGATAAAACAATAAACGCATTGCATACTGTAGTCTTGTATTGACTGCTGTTCATATTTGTAATTAATATTATAATTTACCATATAATCATATAACAAAGCGTGTTCGGTGTTCGGGCCTTCGTTGTTGAGCGGCAGAAATTGGACAGTGATTACAATTTAGGGTTGCCATACGTCCGTATTTTCCCGGACATGTCCTCCATTTAGGTCTCGAAATCTTCATCCGAAAGTAATTTTTGAAATTCTTCAAAAATCCGGAATTTCAGCTCCCTTTTCTCCGCGGAAAAAAAACATGAAACTGTAATGATGAGAGAGAGAGAGAGAGAGAGAGAGACTGTGAGAGAGGGGAGGTGGAAACCGAAGAGATCTCGTTCAGTTTTCGTCAGCTGATAAGTCACGTGTACGCCTGTACGGTGTTGTCAACTTAGTTGCTAGCAGTTTTGGGGCTAGCATGAAGTGCCATGATGTACTGCTTTTCCTTGTTCTTCAGCCACGCGCATTATTATATTTTTTTGTATTTAGTGTGTAGGGGATCCTATCCCCTCCAACTGACGACTGAGCTCCCGCGCGCTTACCAGCCAATCAGCGTACAGCAGTTCAAGTTTAGAAGCTCCAAAAGTTGTTGGTAGCGAAAGTCAGAGCGGGGAAGATGACAGAGGAAGGAGCAGGAGGTTAGGAAGGGATTTGTAGTGGGAGTACAGTCAGCGATGCTGGTAGACCTACTATCCAGTGCGGACGCACACGTAGCAACTCCAGGATCAGGGTGCCGGGGGTACTTCCGGCATTCTCCTCTGTGATTGGCTCTCGCATCCCAAATCCTGATGTTTCAGAATTGTATAAATACGGGCGTGGCTAACCTCCTCTCATCATGAACGGTTACGAATACGACAAGGTGGCGCGGATACGCCCGACTAAGCCGACCTGCCCCAAGAAATTAAACCTCCTAGTTCTCAAGAGGGTTACCAAGGTGGAACGACTGAAGCTGCATGGTGACATCAAAATCACCTTCGCCGAATATGGTATGCCCATGCAACACGCGGAGATCCCCGACATCAACGGCATCCAAATAGAAATGATTGCCCACGATTGGGACAACCTGAAGCTGGGAGTAATCTCCCACGCCAAATTTGCCCACGTGGACCAAGAAGAGCTGGACGAACTACTCAAGGGACAACTCAAATGTGTCAAGAAGCTGTCCGACACCACTGCCCTCGTCGGACACTACGAAACCCTACCCAAGGAGGCTCAACTGGGGTGGGTAACTGTGCCAGTCAAGCCCTACTGCAGACCCAAACGCTGCTACAAATGCTAGCACTACGGTCACACTGTCAACAAGTGTGAGACGCAGGAGGACACCTGCTCCCTGTGCAGCAGCCCCGGACACCGCTACACCATCTGCCCTAACACAGTGAAAAAATGTGCTGCCTGTGGCGGCCCACATTCCTCCGCCGACCTGACCTGCCCCAAATGGAAGGAGGACTGCAGGATAGCCAAGGCTTGTGGGGTACCTGATGTTTGGTTCACACTCAGGATGGGATGGAGAAAGGAAACTCACAATGTGCTCTCTTCCCTCATCCCATTGTAATTTCCCTTGTAATATTTGCACCTTGGCCTGGCCTTATCCTGAACTAGGTAACAGTTACATCTGAATGACAACACCATATGGTGACTGGTGCCAACTGGGGCAAGGTGTTCCAGTTTGGCCACCATGCCCTCCTCGTTTGTTATGATGAGGTCAAGTGGCTTGGGTGTCTGCTCCCCTCTGTAATGTGTCGGGTCTCTTACATGTTGGCAGTTGTGGCGTTACCACCCAAGGGGACAGACGTGCCCATAGGTGCTCTCGACTTCCCGATCGTCCCACCAAGGTCCCCTCAGCCGGCAAGTTTTGCCAGCATGAGGGGTCGAAATAAACGTCCCAGAAGAGGCTCTCTCATAGACGCAGACGCAGACATCTCTGATACTGATGCCATTACCAACTAGCCTGGTCATACTGAATCCAACACCCTTCAAGAGTCAGACCCCAGTGATTATGACAGTGACCCTATCACCCTGCCCTCTGCCAAATAAACAAGTAAGCTGAATCTCCACTTCCCCAAGGACTCTGAAAACTGTCGAGGAACGCTTTAATTGGATGATGAAGTACTGCAGACAGCACGGTTTCAGCACTGAATTCCGACAAGGTAAGAACCGGAACTTTATCAAGTGTCAGACTTCTGAGGCCTATGAAACACTTAGTACTGTTGGCTTTGATGGGGTCGTCCTTCTGCCCCCCCCCCCCCCCCCCCCTGTAGACGCAGATGAATGTTGCCACATCCTAGTGAAACGTTTCCCCTTATACGCTGACATTGAAGATGCTCGTGACTTTAACTCTAGTATACTGAGTATACGTCGCCATTACCGGGGGAGAGTTCTACAACCCGCTGTCATTGTCAAGTGGAAGGGAAGGGAGTGCCCAACCACTCTTACCCCCACTGTATGCAGAAGCCTATCATCCTGAGCCTGCATTTTGTGTTGTCTGTTCTCATTGGGGTCACAACTTCACTGCCTGCTGTCGTCGTGGTCGGCCGAGATGTAGCTTCTGTTCATGTAACCACAACTCCGCCGCCTGTGCCCAGAAAATCAAAGACCACCTTAATAGTGGTGGGGTGGGCTATGTAATTAATCCCAGATGTTGTAACTGTGGCGGCCGGCACAATCCTGACTCACGGCAATGCCCCAATCGCCCGTCTGTCCCAGGGGAAAAGCCTCCCGAAGGCCAAGTCTACCACAACGCCCCCCCCCCCCCCCCAGCCTTCCGGGCCACACCCCCCTGTGTACCCTGTGTCTCCAGCAATGCCTTCTTCAACAACACCTGCCTCTGCCTGGCCTCATCTGGCTATAACACAGCAGTCCCAGCCGTCTCCTAACTCAACTACTACTGGGCCTCCTCCCCGTCTCTACTCTGAGGCTGTCAGGCCTTGTGCTCCCACCGGTGCCCCCTTCCCCCCCCACAACCCCCCGCCAGTGACATGACACAGATCATATCCCTCTTCCAAGAATTTACCAACCGTATTGAACAACTCTTCGCTACACTCTGTACCACCATCTCCCACCTACTCCTGCCCTCTGTTGCCACCCAGTCACTCCTCTCTGCTGGTTTGACACAAGCTGTTGGTCCCCCTGTGAGCCCCCCCTGCTCACGGCCTACTCCACCGCCGGCGGCCTTCACTACTGGTGTAGCGCCTACCGGGCCTGCCATGGTGTGTCCTGCTGCCCCCGAGCGCAGTCCTGCCCCATCCTCACAACACTTGGTGCCTCAACCTGTCCACCACCCACCGCAAGCCGCGCCCGCTCCCGTGTCTGAGCTGTCTCCACCAGGGCTACCTGGACCTGAGGACACCACCCCCGGCTACCTGTACCCCACCGACATGTCGACGAACACACCATCACAATAACACTAAAAGGTGTGTCCCTCAATTTTGTCAATTCCTATGTGCCTCCCCCCACCCCTACTGTACCTGCCCCACCACACCATATCACCTCCACCCCCACTGTACTTCGCCACGCCTAGTACATTGGCAACCCTGAGCCTGGCCGCTCTGTTTGTAAACTTTGTGGTCAACAGACTCTCACACCCTCTTTCACCACATCCACATTTGCCCTATGACCTCCCCGAACAGGGGTGGCACCTCTTCCCTCCCTGACCAGATATCCCTCCTCCTAGTGACAGGCCTGGCACTTGACATTATTAGGGACCTGCCACACTTTGCCATAAACAGATAAATTGTACCGGGAATTTTCCCCCCACACACTCATCATTGTCACTTTATGTAACTTACTAACAAAACCCATGACCCTTCAGGCTTCCACGCCCTTTATGCATGAGTCATAAAGGCAAGCATGAACTCCGCATGCTTCCCAGTTGGGCACTGTAAACGCTTCTGCGCTTCACCTTGCACAGGATGTAAGGGGGTGCCCAATAAACTAGCCCCCTCCGGGGCAATCTGTAATCTAACATGTTGGAACAGAAAATTATCTCTCAGAGTTTCTACAAAAAGAGTTATTCCACGTCATTTGGGGTGGACTCGTTTCTCCAGTCGATGTCACCATAGTTAAAGTTCCCCATGATAAGGAGGTGGCTAGGGTTGAGCATCGCCGCATTGTTTATTAAGGGTCTTAAGTTCCTTTGATTTAGTGGGCCACAGTTTGGGGATCTGTAGATACACCCGACGATAAGTAAGTCCCCCTCCCTTTAATTTAATTTTACACCACTTGGACTCTTCAAAAACATCCTCTCCCTGTACCCTCGCCTGGCTGGCTCTAAGGTCTTGCCTAGCGTAGATAACCACACCCCTCTTGCAAGTTTCTTGAGAAAGCTTCGTAAATGAGTCATATTCAGCAATACTGAACTCACATTCTTCTGGGTCGATTCTCCTGTTCTTGTACAACAGTTCTACAACACCTACAATATCTGGTTGGTGTACTCTTAGTAGTGTTTCAAACTCCTCTCTCTTATCAAGGAACGTGTCAGTGTTAATGACATTCAAGCCAGAATTTGTTCTCGGTAACTTCTCTGCTCTTAGTAATAAACCCGCTCCACACCGCCCCCCCCCCCCCCCCATTCTCAGAAGCTGCAGCATTTGCCAAGTACACTGTATTTTGTAGGGTGTGGTTAGACATTGCCATTGTTTACACGGCGCTCGTTCCCTCCTGTCCGGTAGGCTGAGTTGGTGCCGCCTCCCGGGTGGGGGGTTGAGTGGGTGGAGGGTGCACTGCTGCCCCCTGGCCCTGTGTCGGCACACTTGTTTCCACTACCCTCCCCCTGAGTATAACCCATGTACACCTGTCCCCGTTCCTCCTCGACTCCTCCCTCTTCTGCTTCAAGTCCTGCAGGAGCCTCTGCATTACCGTGCGATCTGGGTGAATGAATACATCCCGAAATGCCTCACTCCTTGCTAAGTTTTTGCCTGCCGAATAACCTGCCATTTCTCCTCCTCACTCACTAGTGTGATCCTGAGGGGGCGAGGCTTAGCCCCCTGCTTTTGTCCCAGCCTCCTCACATCCTGAGGGGTTGATGGAATCTTCAGAACCTCTGTACAAATATTTTGAAACAGCACCTTATCGTGTGTTTCCTTACTCGCAGTTCCCTCCGCCTGGCTCTCTGGGATGCCAAAAACTATTACATTGTTCCTGCGCTGGAGACGTTCCTGGTGTTCCTCCTCTCCCCTAACAGTAGGTCGTTAATTTTCATTCCTTCGACACACTTCTTCAAAGTCCCAAGCTGTTGTAGAACCTGTACTGATTCTGCATTACTCTCCGCCCCCTCCCGTGGCACTGCTAATACGTCAGCATAACTCCTCTTAGCAATCACCTCCATTCTATCGGCTACTTCCTCAGTCTTAGCAAGAATCTCTTTCCCAACTTGCTCCAGTTTGGCAACCAGCAAGACTCACTCCAGCTTCATCTATTTTCGTCCCTAGAGAACTCGTTCCCTTGTGGCTTGCAATCGCTTCATTCACCTTGACTGTGCAGCCAGGGCAATACCAGCAACAGCCATCATGCTTTACGGCAGCTAGTATTTTCCTAAACGTTGCATTAGTCAGGCCTGTGTCCTCCATATGCAGCGTCTCCCTGCAGTAATCACATATCAAACTCATGGTTGTTGTTGGGGGGGGGGGGGGGGGGGGTGCAGACTGTGTATAGATCTACACCTATTTTAAAAAAGTAAAGAAAGAAAAAGAACAGTACTTAGCTCCTCTCTGTTGCCTATAGAGTTGTCTTCTGCAAATGCATACACTGTATCTCCCTGTGAATGGTGTGTTGTAGGCAGTTTCAGTTCCTTGAGAAAGCACACAAACAAAATAAAATTTAAAGTCTCTGTGGTCCCTATAACACGACTTGGTTTCAGCTGGCACGGTGCCTTTCCAGTTTGCTTGCTAACTAGCGCTCACTTTAAGTTATTTACAACTTCAGCGGTCACTGATGACACTATGAACTATCACTGTGTACACTGTATCTCCCTGTGAGTGGTGTATTATAAACACAGTTTCAGTCCTTGAGAAAGCACACAAACAAAATAAAATTTAAAGTCTCTGTGGCACCTATGATACGAATTGTCTGGCAGTGGTCCTTACCAGCTCGATTGCCAATACGTATTCAATTTAAGTTATTTACAGCCTCTTCTGCGGTCACTATGACACTATGAACTGGTTTACCTAAAATCACAATACTACACTCCCTGGTTGGCCTTTATCACAGCTGTGACCACAAATCCTTAAAAAAAAAAAAAAAAAATAAAAGCTTTGTCATGTGGCAGTGATTTTGTGGTTATAGGCCTCGTGACCTTGGCTGTACCTCTAACTTGGTGGAAATTGAGTTTTCAAAAATACAATCGCGTCTAGCATTAAAAGTCCTACATCGATTTACACTTTCACATCACTAAGACGATCTTGACGATCTTATGTAATCACTGTCCAATTTCTGCCGCTCTACATCGAAGGCCCGAATGCCGAACACGCTTTGTTACAGAGACGCAACACGACCCGACCCGCCCGCCCGCTCTCTCTCTCCTAGACTCAGTGTGCTAAATGACCGCTCTACTTCGCAAGTGGAGGCTGAAAGTGTCAAAGAGATCAGTAGGTCTTCTCGAATAGCCCACTACAGGTACTTCAGAAGATCCATCAAGGACCAAGTTACACCAGAATCAAATGCAGTTTTCCTCTATGAATGTTGACGGTGTCCACATTTCAACCCAGGACTGTAACTTCCCAGCAAAATTATTGATGTTATGGATATCTTTTTACCGAGCCACTTTTTTCCTATACAGTATTCTGCAACCACTGGATCTTTTCTCACATTTCCACCATAACTTGGTTTGAATACCATAAATTGGTTACCATATCGCTGAGTGTGTAACTTACAAGGAGCTTTGAGTATCTGAATTGCAGAAATGCATACTTCACGAACATAATTTTCAATATACAGCTGCTCCCCGACTTACGACAGGGGCCCATATCCAGGTCGTAAGTCGAAATGGTCGTAAGGCAAAAATGCTTAAATAATATATAGAAAATCTAAAATGGGTGTCTTTTTTTTCTCAGCACCACAAAACTCTCACTTTTAAGCTTGCCAGCCAATTTAAAGTGAATTACAAACAAAAATTTTGTCAGTACACAGCGCAATCACTGACGTTGGGACTCCAAAATACGTAATTTGAAAAAATTTTGGTACGACCGAGGGGGTCGTATGACAGGGTGGTCGTAAATCAAGTAGGTCGTAAGTCGGGGAGTAGCTGTACTGTATTTTTCTACTAATAGGGTGCTCGTTCCTCCTAATACCCTCATTATCACTCCATGACTTTCCAATGACTACTATACTGAAACCTGAGTCTTTCAAAACTTTTTCAAAGTTCTTGCTAACAAAATAGAATGAATATTTTACGATCTGCCAAATTCAATTCTGACAACAGAGGGTGAACAAATGTTCTGTAGCTGAAAATGTTTTAGAGGTGAATGAAACAGCATACTGTAAATAAATATATTTTTTTAGTTTATTTACTGAAAGGAAAACATACAAAATATTTTGATTCATAACACAATTGCGTGATATGATTCAAACCACAACATATAGCCCATTTACGCATACATAAACATTCTCTCAATTGTAAACTACATATACATCACACTTGAAAATTGCACTAATTTATACAAATACAGTCATCAATAAAATGCAATGTGACAAACACTATGGATTTCATCATGTCCTAGCCTACAATTCTTTTCTAAATAATTCTTGTAGATATAAATTTAAAAAATGATAAAGTTCCAACAGTTATAAATACATTTTACTGAATGAAACTAAATATTCTGCCCATACTCAATTAAATTTGGCAAGTCTTTTAGAGTAAAGAAATCTGAAAGGAAATCCATAGGATGTGTTTCCAGTAAAATTTTTGTATGTTTTTTTTTTCTTTTAACCGTCTCAATTTAGCTTCCTGAGTGTGGTAAGTTGTTGGTGAAATGACATATACACATCTCCTAATCACCAATAATGATGGAAAACTTCAAATTCTTTCAATTTTCTAAATTGTAAAACTGCGCATTTGTTAAACTGGTAGAACCTCGTCCTGAACCAATAGATCTTTTCTATCAACTACAACAGTGCTTTAAGACTCGTCCTTAATAAACTCAATTGCATTCATGTCTTCAAAATATCACAAAATGGATCATAATTCAACTGGTTATTTCACGTTGATTCATTGACAGTGAAATTATTATAAGTTCCTATTTCCACAAGTACAGTAATGTCCGCCCTGGTGAAAAGTTTTAGTTAAATATGACCTCCCTACTCAACGCAATGATCCTCTGTGACCACTCCTCGTAAGTAACACATGACCAAGAATTAAATCTTGGAATTTTAAGTGATAAGATTACTATAGCCCTACACATAAGTGGCAGTGACAAGAAAACGTTATGGGGAGGGTACACTATAACCTGTGATGGCATACTAATTAACATATAAATATTCATGTACAGTACCTTAGTTAACTGTCTAGCATACCATTACTACACTTCTTAGTTTTAGAATATCCAGACTCACAGAACACTGCAATCTACAGCACTCTATTTAGAGCTACGTCCTCAGTCAATTTTGGAGGAAACGTGAACCCCTTCCCCATACACTGCTACCTTACACTGTCCTTACGATACAAAATGACTTTGTGACTGTAACTTCTTGTTTTGGTTCATCGTAGTTCTTCACTCTACTTATAACAGTTTACTCAAGGTTTCAAACAATCATTGCTAAATTATAGAAGAAAAAAAAGATTCTCAATCCATTTATGGCTAGTACTGTATGTACATACTGTATAGGACAATTGTTTCACATCTGTCATTACCAGATACAATGGATGTAAGAGGATTAGAATTAATTTATTCATTACACTGATAACTCAGAATGCAAAATACTGTTTATCCAATATGCCATCTTATCATTTAATAATTCCGGGAGGGGTTTGCACTCTCCTGTATTATAGTACTGGACCATCATTGTTAACTTCTACACCTTCAGGATATCTGTAGTAGAATAATATATCTAGAAATGTGTAAAAAACTAATGCCATCATGAAACTGATGGATATTCATGAATTATTGGTAAAATACATTGAAGTTTACTGCTTCAAAAATAGTTTAAGAAGTTATGCTACTTATTAATCACAAAAACTGAGAAAATTCAGACAGTGAAATGACTGAAGGTATGCATTGTTGCAGTTTCCAACATTATTAAAGGCATTATTCTGCCTATTAAAATGTCCATAAACTCAGAACAACAAAGTATTAAAAATGTCATGAATTGACTAAGGATAGAAATAAAAGTTTTTGATGAAACTTAAAGAACAACATCATAGACCGTAAAGGGGGTGATTCACTTTTTCTTTGTGTTGGACCTTGTAAGTTAGTAAAATTTATTTTATGAAGTATCAGTGATGTGAGTTTAGTTTTAAACATGCAAAATGTGTTAATGTGGGTGCAGTTGCAAAACTAACTTGTGAATTCAGAGTTTGCTGGTGTTACATGGTTCGCTTAACCTGATTCTTGTTAAATATACTGATGAAAACTATTATGGGTTAAGTCTACATGGTATCTACTGTAGCTATCATTGATCGGTGAATGAAAGAGTACAGGATGTGGAAAGACTGGTGATAAGAGTGATTGTTAGATCAGACTGACTAAACCAAGAGCTTATGGGTGATGGTGACGCATACACCACACAGGAGGGACCACAGTAGAGCGTGAGGGGTGAGGCTACCTCCTCCTGCCGTGTAGAGCAGCACACCTCGGTATCGGATGTTGGGTACTACATGCTCTGGAAAGGAAAGAGAAATTTTAAGTCAGCGTAGGATAAAATCATTTTATTCAGAGTTATATAAGTACAATTGATACTGTACTTCAATATGTCTCAGAGGTCAAATTTATTTACTGTTTTCAGTTTTTCACTAATGCACTATTTTTCAATCTAAATTTTGAATTGTGTTCTCTGTAGAATGCAGTTGTATTCATATTAATGTATCTTTCAGTGATCACTATTGGTTTTTTTCAACTTTATTTGTTTTACCAAACTCTGAAAGTAGTACCCTGTTTTAAGGTGGACGATTTCTTTAGTGAATATTTAGATTATAATGTTTTCGTATCATTACATGGTCTGTATAAACTTGACTGCTTTAGCTCAGGACCACTGTCTCAATGTAATTTATGTTATTTTTGTGCTGTAGTTAATTTGAACCAGATTATGGGCACTCTTATCTCAGAACCTTTATGAATCTGGACCATGGTTCCTCAACTTCTTACCTGGATGTCTTACTATTCTGTACTTAACTGTATATAAGTAATTCTGTCCTTGATTTTAACATTGGATATGTATATCAAAGACATTTTTGGTGCTCAAAGAGTTTCCATGCATTACATGCTCTTGACAAACAAATTAAAGAGCAATCTAAAAGAAGAGACTACAATATAAATTACATGTTGCCAGCTAGGCATTCTAGATGCTGCCTACCTCTTTAGTTCCTGAGGAAGATAGCAGCAAAGAAGGCGAGGATAGCCAGGACGGAAGGCGTGGGCGTGTGGGCAGCAGAGTAGCCGAGGTGGCCACACGCCGGCGGGCACACGGGCGTGGTGGTCTCTACAACAGCCACAGAAATACAAGTCAAGATAGGCAAGACACAGGTTAACTATGGCAACTCTCACATGACGGCATGTTGATACACTAAAAACCTTGTGAGCTTACAGATACAGTGAAGAGGCAAGAGACAGATTATATAGCTATGGCAACTCTCATGACTATGGCATTTTCATACACTAAGACCCTTGTGAGCTTACAGACTGTGCAAGTGTTCTTAATGAAGGTTGCAACATGTGAGGTTTTCTTTAGCGTGCAATAAATTTGAATTAAGTTTAGGTGAAATGAGGTGTATCTCACTGTCAGTATCACGTGAGGCAGATGCTATTATTCTTTTCATGTCAAATGAAACGTGAATTAGGAGCAGGCATGTTCTCATTCAATTTTAGAGGCAATTTTTAGTGTCTTTAAATGCATTTATTTAAATTTATTCATGCACTTGCTCATTCTTTGCTAGAAAACATGCTTTTATATTGCAAGAAGGGCCAGGCTGAGCCTAAAACTTGTGTATGAACATGTAGAAAGAGCCACATGGTGTTTATTTAGTCCCTGATACTTGTGTTTACTGGAGGAAGTTACACAACCAAAACACCAACATTGTCATGTCTGCATTACAGACAATACAGTTCTGTGCAGAAAATAGAGTACAGTACAGTACATGGCAATGTTTTGGTTGTGTAATGAGTAATCCTTGAAAGGAATCGGCAAATATAGATATATTAAGATGTTTTGTGACCATCCTGTACAGTACTTGTAAATCTGCCAGGAGCTTATTAAATTACTGTACTATACTGTGCTACTGTATGTATACTGTACTGTAGGGATAAAGTTTAGAACACAACATGTTACAGCAAGGTACAGTACAGTATTTGGTATTAAAGGCTTTGAACCTTCTAATTGTTGGTAATTTATTATGTTAGCTTATTACACTAAAAATGAAGTACTGTAAAGCACTTGGTGTTTGCTCTCTCGTGTGTGGAAAAGGTACATTAAGATATTAAATGTTATTGAGAAAAAAAAATAAAATTTTAACCGAATTTATTTTTACACACTATAAAGCCCCCCAAATCCCTAAAATAATACGTGGTGTGTAAACTACCGAGTTATTGTACTGAACACTTCATGTGAAATGCTTTCTAAACATGATTTAAAATTCTTATAAAACCTTAATTAATTTTCTTCTTACATACACTGTGTAGAAAATTAACCTGAAGTAAACTAACTGTTACTACGAAACTAAAAAATATATTATGGTTTACCGATGAGCTGAACTGTAGCTGAAGACTGGCCGAGCTTGTTGGTGGCCATGCAGGAGTAGTTACCAAACTGGCGCTTCTCAATGCTCAAGACACGGAGAGTTGTATCAGTGAACTCATCAGCAGTGGCAAACTGGGAAACCCTGTGTAAATAGAACTTATACTTAATGCCGAATTGTTGGCGAAGATAATTTAAATGAAGTATTGTGTGTAATAAGGGAAATACTGTAATCTATACAAATTATTTCCAAACTAAAGTATAGTATTACAAGTTCAGTACTACAGTACTGTACTATCATTCCTATCAGGCAGGAAGAGATGCTTTGGCTTGTGATTAGGCTGTTAGTTACTTATACAGTAAAATACTTCTTAACAAAACAGTGGCAGCCATGTAAACATTAATCCTTCTTACTGTTTCTTGGTTTAGGTGTTTCAACTGCCAAGGTTTTCTATAATTTTTTGTTCTACTTTCAGACAGATGAACAACAAAAAAGTGTGTATAGTTTGGGAAAGATAAGAGGGAAAGTATCAGATTGCACTCACCGAAAGTGCTGGTTGTTAACAATGGACTCTTGCTTATGGACCCAAGTAATAGCAGCTGGTGGGTACGCTTCAACATGGCACTCCAGATCCATGTCGTATTGAAGAGCCTGTGGGAGACGTGACGGTAATAGTGTCAGGGATCATTGTTTTTGTTGTAGTTCCTAATTCCCACAAATGCTTATAAATCTAATAAATTCCCATTTTTTCAACATTTTATATTGTTTGAAGGGCAAGAATTTTTATACACCATCATTAGGAAAAGTAGGAAGAAAAAACAGATAACCATATCAATGTGACAGTTAATTTGGGTCTCAACCATAACTATCCATTAGGGAGAGTGTGAATACAACACACTGTATGATTAGCCTTTGGTATGTAACGAGGCAGTATGGCACTCAACAGTCTTCACTTCCCTAACTCTATAAAGTAAGGTACCCATTCACAGGTAGGTGGACTAGGAAAGCCCTGGGATCAAACCAGCTTCACTCAGTACAGGAGAAGAGTTCTGTACCCACTTGGCCACTGCCCTCCTGCATAATAAGGTAACAAGTAGAAATACCCACACATACTTCCTCACACTCATCTTGCACACTTTTGATCCATAAAATTACAAAAACATTTGTTCACACTTTAAATTTACACACTTTCATTCTGTAGAAGTAGCATTACCTACCTGATAGACCCGGGGACGTGTGGCCTTCACAACAGGAGAAAACTCAACTTCGACGTTAATGTTCCTGCGAGCACCACGCCCCACCTGGTTCTCAGCAATGCAGTAGTAGGTGCCACGGTCCTCCTTGCGGATGTTTGCAATCTGCAATACGTTACCCCTGTGTGTACGTACAGTTCTGGTTAATAAAGAATGTAGTAAAGAGATGTAAAATAGTAGTACTGTACACATGCATATTACATTCATGGTCATATTCCCGGAAATTCTAAATTAGTCCATACTTATTTCAACGAATCTTGATACCTGTAATTAAAAAAGTTTGTATTATTAGTTAACAAAAGAATAACATAACAATATTTCACAAGGAAGTTCAGAAACAACGTATTCTTGAAAACTAACCTATAGATAGAACCACCTGTAGGGAGAATAGCATTGTTTTCCCTCCTCCAGGAGATCTCTGGGATAGGCATTCCTCCAGCATAGCACGATAACTCCACACTGTCGCTCTCACTCGCCACCACCGACCTGAAAAAAGATATTATCATTATTCACAAATCAGCCTAAAAAATTCATAACTAGTTTTGTCAGCTCTGAGGCCTATCAGTACAGTATATGCACCCGAGAGAAGAAAGGAAACTAAAGCAATGGGACATCTAATTAAACACAGTAATAAAAATAGTACTGTATAAATGCACTTGTTGCCACCAAATGAATCTCGGGAATTTTATTTTGACAATCAATAGTTCAGAAAAATCTAAGACACTTTTCTTCTATGATGTTTCTCTTGGAAACGACCTACAATATGCCGAAGGATCCAGGGAGGCTATTAAACGCCATTAACTGGGTTTATTTTTTATCCTCCAACAAACAACAACTTCAAGAGAAAAATGACACTGTACCTGGTTGAGTTGTCGGAAATAACTGGAGGTCTGCGGACGAGGAGGTTGACGTTTGCTGTAATGCGGTTGTTGATGCCGAGGAGGACCTGACACATATAGTCCCCTCCGTCACTCTCCTGGATGTCCTTAATCTGGTGAAAAATAACAAACATATCATGACATTGTCTGGTAATTCACAAGAACCATTAATTTCAAAGGTTTTAAATATGGTAATGTTTAGTTCAAAGGTGCAGATTTCTCTCCTCCCAGGCATACAGTACAATAGCATTCTACCGGATTTTGGATTGGTTAGTATTAATGCACGTAAAGTTATAAACGTAAAATCATGATGGAGTAAGTACTTTTTTTTTTTCCAAGGATCATGAATTTTTTTTTAGATGACACGAAACAACATAATCTAATCTAGTTAAGTGAGGTTCAGTTCGGCTAGTTTAGAGCAGAAGAGTTTAGTTTAAGATGGGTTTGGTTTGGTTAAGATAAGTCAGACTAAAGTGAGTTAGGCTATACTGGGTTAGGTTAAGCTATGTTAGGTTAAACTATGCTAGATTAAACTGGGTAAGATCAGGTTAGGTTATGGTACATTAAGTTAAACTATTGCCTTGGTTAAGTTAGGCTTGATTAGATTAGATTAGATTAGGTTAGGTTCATGCCCTATTGCCCTATACTAGACAACCTCACCTGCAGGATATAGGTGGCAGAGCCCTGGTCGTGTCTCAGGGCATAGCGGGAGTCCCTAATGATAAGGCCAGGACCGCTGGAGATGGGCAGGTCCTGGACATCCCCGGCGCCTTTCTTAAGCCACAACACTGGGTAGTCCTGGGAGTACTGCACTGAACACTCCAGCTGGATGCTTGACCCAATGTCAACCACCTGCTCCTTCGTGATCCAACTGATGGAGGGTGTCCGCACTGCCAGGCCTGCACGCGAAAAGAAATGCAAAATACGTTAGTTAAGCGTTCTGTGAGACCAAAGTGTGAAGATGTATATATATATATATACGACCCCCTGATGGAGACACGATGATCCTCCCCATACTGGCCAGATATTATGTAAATAACATTGATTATGTGTTAAAGGAATATCCTTCCTTCCTTAGGCTTTAGTAAGCCCCTTTATAATATTTATACTGTATATACTTGTCACACTTGCCAGATGCTTCTGGTGTCATTGTACAGTGGTACTGCAGTGGATTTCTCCCCTCCAAACGCTGTTTGTCGCTGCGTAGCCGACCCCGCGATTTCCCCAGTGTATGCCTCGTGGTCTGGGTCAACCAGCGCCGCCATACATCACGGAGGTCAACTACTAAGCCACGCCTACCCCCGCTATTTAAGACCTGACCTCGTGGTGACCTCCCTCTTCTTCTAGCTACAGCAAGCCACCTCCTCCTCCGCCGCTGCTGCCTGGCGGCCCTCGCTCCCGCCGGCGACCCACAAGCTGTCCTCCTCTGAGCATCCTCACCAACCAGCTCTCTCTACTCAACGCTTGCAACCAACACATACCTTGCAATGGTGACCCCCGGAGACTCGCACCCACACAGGATGGAGGAGAAACCGATCACTCTCCCAGTCTTCAAGCAACATGGAAGACTGGCTTATCCACCCAGAAACAGCTCTCATCAGCTCTACAGCTACTGTCTCTAAGCCGCAGGTTAGACACCCTAGAGCAGCTCTGCTACTCTAAGCAGACAGCCGCTCCTCTTCCTGCCCCAAGCACCACGTTCTATCGACCCCAACACACCCATCCTGCCTCAGACGCCACCCCCGGCCCAGCAGTACCCCCTGCCGCTCATCCTGACGCGGCCCCTGCTCCTCACGCGGACCCACAAACCCCTCATTTCTCCCTCAGGTACTCCCTGCTGCTGTCGTGGACCCAGCTGCTGTCTCGAGCCTTCATCTGCTTCTGCTGACGCAGCCCTTGCTCCTGACCCAGGCCCACACACCCCAGCAGGCGCATCTGACGACTCTGTACCTGTCGCGAGTGAAGCACAACATTCATCGCCTCCACAACCCTCTTTCTCCCTCTCTTCTCCCACAGATCTTGTTTCTAGACAGTTGCCTCCACTAGCGGCCGGCTCATCCACGCCATCGCCGTTACGTTTCACATGAGGCATGCACCGCCCGTTCTGCCTCACATGTGCCATGCAACCCTGCAGACAACAAGTCTCCTACACAGCCTGGAGGGAAGGAGGAAGTATTGTAGTGGATTTCTCCCCTACAAACGCCGTTTGTCGCTGCATAGCCGACCCCACGAATTCCACAGTGTATGCCTCGTGGTCTGGGTCAACCAGCGCCGCCATACATCACGGAGGTCAACTACTAAGCCACGCCTACCCCTACTATTTAAGACTTGACCTCGTGGTGATCTCTCTCTTTTCTACCTACACCAACCAGCCAGCAACACCTCCTCCTCCTCCGCTGCTGCCTGGCAGCCCTCGCTCCCGCCAGCGAGCATGGCAACCCACAAGCTGTCCTTCTCTGAGCACCCTCACCAACCAGCTCTCTCGACATCAAGCTTGTAACCATGCTGCCTTCCCAGCACCAAGCTGCATTGTACATCCAATACAACATGTATACAGAGAGCACATTGTGAGTTTCTTTTCTCCTCCATCCTGTGTGTGTCACTCCGGGGTCACTATATATATATATATATATAATCAACGACCTCACCAGCATGGAATCGAACCCTCGACCTACTGGGTGGGACTAGGGAACGCTTACCGGCTAGGCCACAAGGACACTAAAAGCAGTTCTAGACTCTGTTATATTTCACACAAAGCCTGTTCATCGAGCTGATGGCGCCGTGAACCTCATTGGGAAACTGCCCGTGCCTCTTATGTGGTGTCAGTAGCATTTTACCGAATCCAGCTGGTATGAAACGCGAGGTACATATGTATACTTCATTTTTAGTCCATATAAATATATATATATATATATATATATATTTTTTTTTTTTTACTGTTATCCAAATTAATATATTCTATATTTATTTTGTAGGTCATGAGTGCTCATGTGACGTTAATAACAACTACGGGTACGTGTACACACACACACACACAACGTAAACACCTAGAAAAAGTGCAAAAGAGGGCATGCAGGATTATTCTCTCCCCTTCCTAATCCACATATCAAGAAGCGCTCAACACACTGACCCTTTCGACTCTCATTGACCATCACCACGACCTCATCTGTAAATTTGGTAAGAAGCTTCTACACCATCCCCGACACCGGCTCCTACTACCACCTGAGATCACTAGCCCGAGAATTGCTGTTCGACACCACAACCGCATCCAGTCCATACGTGCACGAACTGATCGCTATAAGAACAGCCCAGTCCCAACCATTGTAAAAATTATCAATAACTTGTAATAAACCAGTGTATTCACTCCCAGTAAATACTACTTTTTGCACTGTCACTATGTTGAAATGAACTGTAGTTTGAGCTTTTCCCCACCTAGTTATTATATATCTTATTTGTGTCACTTATGTTACTTGTATATTATTTGTAATTCGAAACCCATTCCCCAAATATGTAACTGTATTTTCAGCCTTCTGGCTGCCAAGCGCTTTCAATAAACCGTTATTATTATTATTATTATTATTATTATTACACACGGGCGGGCAGGCGCGCGCGCGCGCGCGCGCACACACACACGCACACGCACACACACACACACATGCATCAGCAGCGAGACGAATAGCGAGGGAAGACTGAACAATGGCTCACCAATTTATAAAAATGACAGATTGAGAGCTGAATGCAGTAATTGGCAAACGGGTGGTTGAAAGAGCAGATGTGGGCAAAAGTGTATGAGGGAGGGAGGGAGAGGAGGGAGTGGGGAAGGAGGGAGGGGTGAGGGAGAGAAAAGAGTGAGTAGGGAAATAGGGAGGGAGTGGGGGAGGTGGGAGGAAGGATAGATGGGTGAGGGAGGTGGATTGATGGAAGGAGGGGAGAAGGATGGTAGGAGGGAGGAAGGATGAAGGCGGGAAGGGGAGGATGGTGTTGGGGTAGGTTATGTTGGAGGTTTGGGGAGAGAAATTACATGGTTGGAGAGGCAAGAAAAGGCATTTTAGGGACAGGCCAAGGATGATAGCGGTGGTGAGGGAAGACGAGAGGAGGATGGAGGAGGAGAAGAAAGAAGAGAGGAGGAGAAGGAAGAAGAGAGGAGGAGGTAAAAGGAGACGAGAGGATTGAGTAGTTGTTATTGAAGGAAGACATGAGGAGAGAGGAACAACCAGGGATTGGTTAAGTGCTTGCATCTCCTGCCTTTGAGTACGATGACTTAACCCTTTGAGTACGATGAATTAACCTCTTGGGTATGATGACTTAACCCTTTGAGTACTATGACTTAACCCTTTGATTACGATGACTTAACTCTTTGCGTATGATGACTTAACCCTTTGAGTACGATGAATTAACCTCTTGGGTATGATGACTTAACCCTTTGAGTACTATGACTTAACCCTTTGAGTACGATGAATTAACCTATGAGAATATTTGAGCACAATGACAACCCTACAGTACGATGACTTAACTCCTTGAATATGATAAATTAACCTTCGAGTACAATGACTTAATTCCTAAATTACAATGTCATCGTACTCAAGAAGGATAAGACATCGTACTCAGGGGGATAAGACATCGTACTCAAGGGGATAAGACATAGTACTCAAGAGGATAACATTGCTCGGTGGGGATAATTAGCTTTCGTTAAGGTTAGTGTCCTCGTTATTCGTCTTATATTTATTTCACCTTTTTTTCTCCTATTTCCTTAATATTTTTTTTCTTATTTGGCGTTTGATGGTGGGGTGGTGGATCACGTGAAGATTAGACACCCCAGTTTATTTCACCTGATGATTGAGCACTTTAATGCTTCCTGGTGGTGTTAGGTTAGGTTAAGTGGAATGGTTTGTAGGATTGAGCTACTGCCTTCCTACCCTCCGTCGTGTTCTTGGGAGCAGAGTGGTACAGCAGGGTGATGGCGATAATGGTGAAGGTGTGGTCATATGTCAACAGATAATGGCACAGTGGCTATCAGAAAATTACAGAGGGCTATTTAACAGCCTTCCCTACTACTCGCTTTGCACAGTAGTAACTTAAGCCCAGGGGGGAAAATTAGTCCCAAGGCGTTGAGGTCCCGTAGGTCAGAGCTCATAACGGTAATGTGGGAACTGTGGATCGCCCGGTAGCCCGCCAGAGGTGAAGTGTATCACTCGCATTACCATAATAACGATGGTCATATGATCCCCGCTTCTTAACCCGGCTCCCACAAGGTCGGAAACCTCCAGCCTCAACCCTGACAACCCCGCCCGTCCCTGCTCAGCCGCCTGTGAGAACTAGCTTGTGATTTATAGTTAACTTTGAATGGTCTCAATTTATAAAGTGTGTTTGGCGTACAACTATATCGGTCCCTCCCCCTCCCGCTTTTGTCAGCGCCCCACGCCCCCCCCCCTCCCCGGCCTGCCATTATCGCCCCTCACACTGTCCACCTCCTTTACCTCAATAAAGCAAACGGTGATTTTTTTTTTACACCTATCGTTGCGGGTTTATCCTTGCAGGGGTCTGGTAGCACAGCTGATTACCGCCTCACTGGTGGTGGGGGGGATTAACAACCAGTGATTGGCATCTCTACTAAAACTATCACCACGAGGGTTACTCCACCGCCCCTCACTATCATCCCTCATCACTACCTCTCACCATCACCAACCACCCGTCATCCCTCATCATCACCACCACCACCCCCAAACCTTCATTACCACCCCTCACCACTACCAGCTGAATCCCTTGATCATACCTTCACTGTTCACGATTCGAAGTCGATACGATACTGATACTTAGCGCGCATGTATATGTGTGTGTTCTTCCCTAGATATTAACATAAACACGAAAATTTAAGAAAACAAAAAATAGAGAGAATATATGATTAAGTAGAGGTTAAAATATTAATAACTTTTTATTTATATGAGAATCCCGTAATGATGCTATTTGTCTACAAACTGTCCAGCGTGTAATGTGTACACGGAGTTAGGTAAGTACAGCATAAGGTTATATACACCAGTTAAATCACTGATCCTGAATGGAGGGTAGTTATAATAATTATAATTTATTTATATATATATATATATATATATATATATATATATATATATATATATACAGGTATATATATATATATATATATATATATATATATATATATATATATATATATATATATAGAGAGAGAGAGAGAGAGAGAGAGGTTGGCCAGAACCAACCAATAGTGCAGCACATACGGGAAAGCGACATCAATATAAATATTCATCATGACAACAAAGCATTAGGCAGGTGAATAAATCATCATACGCTCCAGCTAGCAGATACATATTGGTGCAATCTCCACAGCAAGACGCCAAGCTGTACAGATATTAGGGCACTGTAAACTGTAGCCAGCAGAGGGGTGTTAGGTGTGGGAGAGGGAGTGTATCAAGCCTCGCCGGCAACATACAGTACATGTTTGCAGTTGTTGATAGAGTGAGTAATAAGCTCAGAAGCCAAGAGTTCAGGTCAGCCAAAGTACTTGTCTCAGTGTGTGGTAGTTACGTGGACCTCCTACCTGCTAAGGGGTAGGGGGCGTCCTCTGGCTTGTAGGAGTGGACGTGTACATTAATGGGTCGTAATCCACCTGTACTCACCACCACCACCATCACTGCCGCCATCACCGTCATTGCCGCCGTCAGCACTATCGCTAGATAGAAAGTGAGTACGTCAGCGTGTGCGTGTGTGTGTGTTACAGCGAACATCCCTGACCAGGTGTTCCTTGGGTGTACCAAGATAACAGGTAGGATGTGGGCGGGTGAAGACGGGGTGTTATTGTTACATTGAATATATTGGTATACAACTGTGAATATATCAATTGTATTAAAGTGCAAAGTAAAGTTTATAAAAAATAATAAGAATCAGACAAAATTATGTTTTAGATTAACTAAGAAACATATCTTAATTATCATAAAACCTATTCTCTTTATTTAATCTTGCAAAAAAAAAAAAAATCGTGTATCCACGTCGTAAGTACAATGGCCTCTTGATAACCTTCAATCTACGGAGAGGAAATGTACAGTCGTTTGCCTTCACTGAGTTAACTGTTCGGTGGGTACGTCGACAATGCATTTGGGTTCCATTACCAATTTCATTTGTCAATAATTTCATGTTCAATAACGGTTAATATCACTCATTAACTAGCTTATATCTCTTTATACTTATTGATTGGACACAAGCCAACAAGTGTATAGGAAGGTGTTTGTGCGTTTGTCCGGTCACTTAACCACCGTGAGACCGAGGCCTCTGTCAGGCTGTCTCCAGGGAGCTGACCCACTGACCCCACTCTGACGAGTTGGGACGAAGAACAACACCCTGAGGTCCTCCATGGGATCCCCTAGATTCCCCCCCAGGTTCTCCGAGACCTTCCCCCAAATCCTTTATACATCTCCCAGTATTTCCAAGATCTCTCATAGGTCATACACTTCCTCGGGTCTTCCAAAGGTCTCCAGAGGTTCTAAGATGTCTGCCTCCTTTATCGGAGTCCCTGTTAGACCCTTCTCAGTTTCCTCTCTTCAGATCTCTCTAATCTCTCTCGGGTCTCTCAGTCTCTACCCACCACCAATCTCTCCCTTAACTCCCTCAGGCGACCCAGGCACTCCACTGCCTCCCTCATATTTCTCAGGGATTTAACGGATTCCTCCTCCTCCTCCTCCTTCGTTTCCCCTTCCTCTCTCTCCTCAGAGCTCGACCATCCTGCACAAATTTCTTCTCTGATCCCCGAGGACTTGTTATCTCCCAAGTTCTAACTGCTTTGAAAGTTACAAATTCTGCCTTACCCATTCCCAGATCCCTACAGTAGTCCCCCCCCCCCCCCACCATGTGGCCTTAAAACTACCCCTTTTTCTCTGTCTCTGTTTGACTGTCAATATGAGTCAAGTCCCACCCACCAATCTCCACCACTCTCGCTCCATAATCCCTAATCCTTCCAAATCCCTACTATCCCGACCTCCACCCATTTCACCCCACCTCCCTCATTGAGCCCAAATCTCGCCCTTCTCTCTATATATATGCTTTATCTTATCCCTCTCCCTTCCCAAATATTTCTCAATTCCACCCCTCTCCCCTCATCAAATATTCCTCAATTCTACTCCTCTCCTTTCCCCAAATATTCATCAATTTTACCCCGCTCCACTTCCCAAATATTCCCCAATCCTCCTTCTCCCCACTCCCTCATATGGTCAAATCCCTGTCGACTCCTTCCCCCCCCCCCCCCTTATTCTCAGGTATGTGCTAGAGGGGCCAAAGTCGACCCCCTGAAAATTAATGTCTTCAAGGCGAATTTCACGGGGCTGTCAGCTGCAGGCTTTGACCTCCCCTGTAGACTGAGACTATGATTCACCACTGGAACTATATGATTCATCGCTGGAACTATGATTCACCGCTGGAAATATTATTCATTGCTGGAACTATGCACGATTCATGGAGCTCCACAGTAAACAACCTATAACTTACGATACCCCCTTAATGTAAGCAAACTATAACTTAAGATACCCCCTTTATGTAAACAAACTATAACTTACGATACCCCCCAAATATAAACAAACTATAACTTACTATACCCTCCTAATGTAAACAAACTATAACCTTACGATACCCCCCTAATGTAAACACGAACTTCTGTATACTGTAAACTATGAATCACTGCCACACAGCCTTCCTAATGCCTATTCTAAAAGCGCAGAGGGAAGCATGGCGGATCAGTTAGGTGTACAGCTGTTTTTCTGGACTTTCATTCTCTGCTGTATGACAAGGACGAATAACTCAACATTGATGTTATAATTAGTAGAGTTTTATAACCTTTGGTCTAGTGGTGAATATACCATGTTGTTGTGTAGAGTACTATGATTATTATGATTGTGAGTTTTGATTGAAAATATTATTTTACTGACGTTATGATTATTAGTCAATATTATTATGCTGTTCCCTATGCTATTATCGTTACCAGGACGTCAATGCTCGAGGATTCTGGACGCGGGGACAGCGAGCCTTCTTTGCCATAAGGATTTTTTATCCCATGGCCGCATGTCACCGTAACCTAGCTCTCGATGCTGCACACAGGAGGAACGAGAACGACAAGATTAGGGCATATGGGGAGAGAATTCAGAACGTCGATCAGGGCAGCTTCACTCCTCTGGTGTTCACAACCTCTGGTGGGATGGGACCAAGTGCAAGATGCTTCTAGGCCAGACTCACGGAGGTGTTATCTGAACGGAAGCAGCAGCCCAGAAGTTATGTTACAGCCTGGTTGAGATGTTGACTGTCCTTCTCTCTGCTTAGGTCTGCATTGCTTTGCCACAGGGGAACGAGAGCATCGGCCCCAAAGCCGACAACAGTCGCAGATATCGACTTTGAGGCAACAGTCACTGAATGCCGCATAGATCTGCGGCTCAACTAACTCAACACAGTTAGGGTAGCTACTTATGTATTAGGATATTTAATATTAAGGTAATAAAATTGTGGCGAATTAATGGCTATGGGGGAGGCTGGAGGCCATTAAAAAGAAAAAAATAGTAGTAGTATTGTAATTAATTCATTATGTAATCAATGGTAAAGATAAATTACCATTAAAGTATGAAATTAAATTGGCTGGTGTGTGATTCAGCTGCTGGTGAGGGGAGGTGAGAGAGGGAAGGACAGGTGAGAGGTAAGGATGGAAGGGGGGAAATGACGGAGGGGGACGAGGATGGAGGGAAGGAAGGACAGGTAAAGAGTGGGAGGGACAGGTGACAAGTGAGGAGGGGAGTGAGAAAGAGAGGGAGGAGGGAGGGAGGGAGGTAGGGATAATTAGTTTATGTCACCTTAGTGGGGAGGGAGGGAGGAGGAGGGAAAGGGGAGAGACGGAACCTTTTGTATAGTGACATCCCCCTGTCAGCCGTCAGGAGGGAGGGAGGAGGAGGCTGACACACACACACACACACACGGCCGCGTCAGCAGAGTGAGATAATTAATTGCTTTGTCCATCAGGCAGGATTATACCTTCCTCACACTGGCCAACCAACCCTTCCTGGGGGCCTGGCATCCTCCCTGACCTCTTGTCCTCCTCCCTGACCTCTTGTCCTCCTCCCTGACCTCTTGTCCTCTCTGGGCAAATCTGAATATGACACTGGATCCTCAAGCTCCACATTTCTCCAGGCTTCTAATGGCACGCACCACACACACACCACACACACACACACACACACAATCCCATCTATTGTTAAAATAATAAACAACTCCTGATTTACGTACTGTACAGCCCTGTAAATGTACTCAACGCATATTGTATCATTATGTCTAAATCAAATGTAAGTCTGTATATTTTCAGCCACCGGCTGCAATTCTATTAATAAACCGTTTAATATTATAATCATTATTATTATTATTATTACACACACGCGATAGCAGGGGTTGAGCATATAGTTAATCTGTACAACATTGTTGATGTTTAAGCATCAGATCTAAAAAGCAAGTAACTAAGGTTTGACTGTAGACAATTATAATTTTCCTTAAATTTTAGAGGGAGGGAGGGAGAGAAACCAAGACCCTCCTTCCCTCCCCCCCCCCCCTTCCTTTTCTTCCTTTCCTCCTCTCCCTTCCCCCCTTCTCTCTTCCCTATTTCGAATGTATTTCCGGCCATTTTGGGATGAGTTAAGAGACCAGCTTTGTTGACCGAAGAAACAAGATGGCGTGGGGGCGTGGAAGACATGGGGTGGATGGGAGGGCGTGGAAGAGATGGTGTGGAGGGGAGGGCGTGGAGAGATGAGATGAAGGGGAGGGCGTGGAAGAGATAGGGTGGAGGGGAGGGCGTAGAAGAGATGGGATGGAGGGAAGGGCGTGGAAGAGATGGGCTGGATGGGAGGGCGTGGAAGAGATCAGATAGAGGGGAGGGCGTGGAAGAGATCAGATGGAGGGGAGGGCGCGGAAGAGATGGGATGGAGGGAAGAGAATCAATTTTCCTATGAGGGGGTTCGTTATATGTATGTATGTGTGTGTGTGTGTGTGTGTTTTGTGTGTGTTTTATGTGTGACTCGAGACGACCCACAGCTGCCTCACGTTCACCAAAGCTTGTTATGACACTCACGACTTACTTAGGTTTCGGCTAGAGTGCAAGAGAAGACAATGAGTCATCCCCTAGTTACTGGCCCTGTGTTCTGGTGTATGTATCCAGGTGTGTAGGGCTAAGTGTACGAGTCCTGGTGTGTCCTTGTGTATATGTGTCCTGGTGTGTAAGGCTACGTGTATATGTCCTGGTGTGTGTGTGTTCAAGTGTGTATGTGTCTTGGTGTACGTGTCCTTGTGTGTAGGGCTATGTGTATATGTCCTGGTGTATATGTCCTAGTGTGTATGTGTCCTGATGTGTATGTGTCCTTGTGTATGTATTCTTGTGTATGTGCCCTTGTGTGTATGTATCTTGGTGTGTGGGTCTTTTTTCTTTTTTTTTTTTAACCGGGATTACCCCACCCGGGCACAGGTCACAGACCCACATCGGGGCCTGGGGGGCGAAAATGTAATTAATAATAATAATAATAATAATAATAATAATAAAAATAATAAGTTCATAGTAAATAAAATTTATAATAAAAATGCAAGATTAAAAATTAAATAATAATGATAATAATAATAACAACATTGTAATAATAATAATAAGGAACCATAAAGAAATACAAAAATGAAAACAAATCAATAGTGAGAAACGCTATATGTATGTTGTCATCAAAGTAAGAGAAACAATTGAGACCTGCAATTGTGTGTAAATGAGGCAGAAAGTCAGATCAGCAACCTGGGACTTGGTCACAATTTTCGCGATGCCATATGGCAGCAGGGTCCACCATTAGACAACACATTATGCTGTTTGATAGCTGCCTACTACCTACTATGTGTATGTGTCCTTGTGTATGTGTCCTAGTGTGTATGTGTCCTTGTGCATGTGTGTTGGTGTGTATATTATGTCCTTGTGTGCTGGTGTGTATATGTCCTTGTGTATGTATTCTGATGTCCTTGTGTGTATGTGTCCTTGTGTATGTATTCTGATGTCCTTGTGTGCACGTGTGTTGGTGTGTATGTGTCCTTGTGTATGTATTCTGGTGTATGTGTCCTTGTGTGCACGTGTCTTCTCTCTACCTCTTTTATATGATGCACATTTGCCAAAAACATCGCGAATAACTCTCTCTCTCTCTCAGGATGAATAAGAAATTAAATAAAGGAACAGAGTGACGAAAATGATAAGTAAATAAGGGAATTAAGTAAGAAGTTAAAGTAAATGAACTGCCACACTACTAATACTACTAAATAGTAATGGTTGCCCCTCGTGTAACGAGGATGGCCGGCCCAAGGGCCACCTAGGCGTGAATTTGTTAAGGTGTAGAAGC
Organism: Homarus gammarus; assembly: GCA_958450375.1. Classification (NCBI taxonomy): domain Eukaryota; kingdom Metazoa; phylum Arthropoda; class Malacostraca; order Decapoda; family Nephropidae; genus Homarus; species Homarus gammarus. The sequence continues at coordinate 214,964 of CAUDMG010002044.1, forward strand.
TGTCGCCAACACAACAACCACACCCTGAGTTAACGAGCTGCATGACCTAGTGTCAAGGAATAGTCCGAGATGACCGGACAGCTCGCCAACTGCACTGGCTAACCATTACCCCGGAACACGATCCGCAAATCGATTAACATCCAGGTTCCCAATTACTGCTGGGTAGACAGAGGCAAATGGCGTAAAGAAACTTGCCCATAGTTTCACCCTGCCCGGGGATCAAACCCGGGTCCACTCGCTTGCGAGGCGAGCATGCTGACCATTACACCACTACTACTGCTACTACTACCACTACTACCAGTACCACCTCCAGCTGGACTCAATATACAGGGGTCAAGAGGAGGTGTTGAGAAGCTTATAGTACAGTAAATCCGGGTAATGCATTAAGCTACTTCCGGCTTAAGTAAGTGACCCCCCCCCCCCCCCCACACACTCAGCACACCTCCCCACACACACACACACACTTAACACTCAGCACACCCCCACACACACCCCCACACACACACTCAACACTTACACCCCTACAGTATATACTCGAGTTCAACGCAACATACACCCCTATACTGTAACCCCTGTGTTCAAAGCATCATATACCCTTGTGTTCAACGCTATATACATCAACGTACACTTGGGTTCAACGCATCAAAGACCAGGGCGCGTCTCTCCAGAACCTGATGTTAACAAGATTACCGTCGGGGTGTAACTCTACCTGTCTGACACTACACCTTGATAATCCCGCGTGTCAACCTACCTGTAGGCTGTCACGGCTCCTACCACCACCACTATACTACTGTCACCACTACCATCACTACTACTGCTACCACCGCCACTACTACCCCCACCACCAATACTACTACTGTCACCACTACCATCACTACTACTGCTACCACCGCTACTACTACCCCCACCACCAATACTACTACTGTCACCACTATTGTTACTACTACTATCACTACTGTTACCATCACTACTACCATAAGCACTACAACTTATATCCCTACCATTATTTCTACACCCACTATCTCCACTACTACCGGTCACTACTAATATCCGTACCAATACTCTTTCTACCACTATTATTATCACTACCAACAAAACTACCACCATCTCTAACCTACCACTCTCACTACCACCATTATCAGTACCCATGCACGTCAGATACAATAGTCATCAAATTTTATTCCACACAATTGTACAATTACACGGAGATAGTGGTAGTAGTAGTGGTGGTGGTAGTAGTTGTGATGGTGGTGCTCCACTAATTGGACAATAATGGGTTTACTCTCTCTCTCTCTCTCTCTCTCTCTCTCTCAAGTAACCAACACCACTAATCCCTACCACCACTACTACCACCACCACTATTATAGCCAAGGTACACATCAACAATTAACAGAAGAGAAGCAGAAGTACAGACATTTACTAATATAAGGATTTAACCAACAAAGTGTACAGTACATCGGTTGTGTTACATAGTACGAGAGAGAGAGAGAGAGAGAGAGAGAGAGAGAGAGAGAGAGAGAGAGAGAGAGAGAGAGAGAGAGATGCCTAATGAAAATCAATGAGGTGGGGGGAGAGAAAATAGAGAGAGGAAGAGGGTAGAGAAATATTTCATAATAATAACTAAAAGAGGGAGAGAGTGAAGGTAAAGTGGATAACACACACACACACACACACTAGTCCGCCCCCTCTTAAAAAAATAACAGTTAAATGAACGATTGAATTACTTCCAGTCATTTGCCAGGCGGAAGGTGAGAATTGAATTATTAGAGAGAGAACAATGGGTTAGAGAGAGAACAATGGGTAAGAGAGAGAGAGAGAGAGAGAGAGAGAGAGAGAGAGAGAGAGAGAGAGAGAGAGAGAGAGAGAGAGAGAGAGAGAGAGGTTTAGGTAATTTACGGAACTAATCACAGTTGAAGTATACAGGTATATATGCCATTGATCTGGGTTAGGTTAGGTTAGGTTTTTCGGCTGGGGGAAATAACATGACAATTCGTTAAACTTATTACTATTGACCATTAACTGTTAATATCCTCAAGGCTTAGCTTATTACCCAATCAGAGGAGGAGGAAGGGGGCCTAGGACACGAGACGAAGAAGAAAGGGGGAAAGGAGGAGAACTTTCCCCCTCGGTCTTCTTATCTCTGGTCACAGGACAAACAGAGAACCTGGAAGGAGAGAGAGAGAGAGAGAGAGAGAGAGAGAGAGAGAGATGAGTAGGAATAAAGTAGAAAGGGAGAGAGGGGAGGGAGAGGGGAGAGGGAGAGAGATAATTTATGAACAGGCAACAGCTGTCTCTTCCATTGATGGTTTTATTGAATCTCAACAATAACCCTTTATTATTTATTATCATATCCCATTAACGACCAAATGAACAGTGTAACTACCGCTGGTGGTGTTGGTGGTGTGGTGGTGGTGTTGTGGTGGTGTGGTGGTGATGTTGTGGTGTGGTGGTGTTGGTGGTGGTGTGGTGGTGTCAGTGGTGTGGTGGTGGTGTTAGTGGTGTGGTGGTGGTGTAGCGGTATAGTGGTGGTGGTGTTGGTGGTGGTGTCAGTGGTGTGGTGGTGGTGGTGTAGCGGTATAGTGGTGGTGTTGGTGGTGGTATAGTGGTGTTGTGGTGGTGGTGTAGTGGTATAGTGGTGGTGGTGGTGTAGTGGTATAGTGGTAGTGGTGGTGTAGTGGTATAGTGGTGGTGGTGGTATGGTGGTGGTGTTAGTGGTGGTGTAGTGGTATAGTGGTGGTGTTAGTGGTGTGGTGGTGGTGTCAGTGGTGTGGTGGTGGTGTTAGTGGTGTGGTGGTGGTGTAGCGGTATAGTGGTGGTGTAGCGGTATAGTGGTGGTGTTGGTGGTGGTATAGTGGTGTTGGTGGTGGTGTGGTGGTGGTGGTTGTGTGGTGGTGGTGGTTGTGTGGTGGTGTTGGTGGTGGTATAGTGGTGGTGTTAGTGGTGTGGTGGTGGTGTAGTGGTATAGTGGTGGTGTTAGTGGTGGTGTTAGTGGTGGTGTTAGTGGTATAGTGGTGGTGTTAGTGGTGTGGTGGTGGTGGTGGTGTCAGTGGTGTGGTGGTGGTGGTGGTGTTAGTGGTGTGGTGGTGGTGTGGTGGTGTTGATGTTGTGGTGGTAGTGTAGTGGTGTTGTAGTGGTGATGATGGGGATTGGTGGTGATGGTGGAGGGAGAAAGGATGGTAGTCAGATGATGATAATAATGATGATAATAATGATGATGGTTATGATGATGGTTATGATGATGATGATGATGATGATGCACAAGAAGAAAAAAGAGTTTGTTTGGTGATAATTGTTGTTGTGAGGATGGTGGTAGTAGTGGTGGTGGTGGTTGGGGATGGGAGGTAGGGTCAGTGGTGGATATAATTGTTGTAGCGATGGTGGTGGTTGTGGTCGTTGTTATAGAGGTGGTTGTGGTTGTTGTTATAGAGGTGGTGGTGGTTGTGGTTGTTGTTATAGAGGTGGTGGTGGTGGTTGTTGTTGTTATAGAGGTGGTGGTGGTGGTGGTTGTTGTTGTTATAGAGGTGGTGGTGGTGGTGGTTGTTGTTGTTATAGAGGTGGTGGTGGTGGTGGTTGTTGTTGTTATAGAGGTGGTGGTGGTGGTGGTTGTTGTTGTTGTTATAGAGGTGGTGGTGGTGGTGGTTGTTGTTGTTATAGAGGTGGTGGTGGTGGTGGTTGTTGTTATAGAGGTGGTGGTGGTGGTGGTTGTTGTTATAGAGGTGGTGGTGGTGGTGGTTGTTGTTATAGAGGTGGTGGTGGTGGTGGTTGTTGTTATAGAGGTGGTGGTGGTGGTGGTTGTTGTTATAGAGGTGGTGGTGGTGGTGGTTGTTGTTATAGAGGTGGTGGTGGTGGTTGTTGTTGTTATAGAGGTGGTGGTGGTGGTTGTTGTTGTTATAGAGGTGGTGGTGGTGGTTGTTGTTGTTATAGAGGTGGTGGTGGTGGTTGTTGTTGTTGTTATAGAGGTGGTGGTGGTGGTGGTTGTTGTTATAGAGGTGGTGGTGGTGGTGGTTGTTGTTATAGAGGTGGTGGTGGTGGTGGTTGTTGTTGTTATAGAGGTGGTGGTGGTGGTGGTTGTTGTTGTTATAGAGGTGGTGGTGGTGGTTGTTGTTATAGAGGTGGTGGTGGTTGTTGTTGTTGTTATAGAGGTGGTGGTGGTGGTGGTTGTTGTTATAGAGGTGGTGGTGGTGGTGGTTGTTGTTATAGAGGTGGTGGTGGTGGTGGTCGTTGTTATAATAGAGGTGGTGGTGGTGGTGGTCGTTGTTATAATAGAGGTGGTGGTGGTGGTCGTTGTTATAATAGAGGTGGTGGTGGTGGTCGTTGTTATAGAGGTGGTGGTGGTTGTTGTTGTTATAGAGGTGGTGGTTGTGGTTGTTGCTTTGTTGTTGTTATAGAGGTGGTGGTGGTTGTTGCTGTTATAGAGGTGGTGGTGGTTGTTGCTGTTATAGAGGTGGTGGTAGTGGTGGTTGTTATAGAGGTGGTGGTTGTGGTTGTTATAGAGGTGGTGGTGATGATTGTTGTTATAGAGGTGGTGGTGATGATTGTTGTTATAGAGGTGGTGGTGGTTGTTGTTATAGAGGTGGTGGTGGTTATAGAGGTGGTGGTGATGGTTGTGGTTGTTATAGAGGTGGTGGTGGTTGTTGTTATGGAGGTGGTGGTGGTGGTTGTTGTTGTTATAGAGGTGGTGGTGGTGGTTGTTGTTGTTATAGAGGTGGTGGTGGTGGTTGTTGTTGTTATAGAGGTGGTGGTGGTGGTTGTTGTTGTTATAGAGGTGGTGGTGGTGGTTGTTGTTGTTATAGAGGTGGTGGTTGTTGTTGTTATAGAGGTGGTGGTGGTTGTTGTTATAGAGGTGGTGGTGGTTGTTGTTATAGAGGTGGTGGTTGTTGTTATAGAGGTGGTGGTGGTGGTTGTTGTTATAGAGGTGGTGGTGGTTGTTGTTATAGAGGTGGTGGTGGTTGTTGTTATAGAGGTGGTGGTGGTTGTTGTTATAGAGGTGGTGGTGGTTGTTGTTATAGAGGTGGTGGTGGTTGTTGTTATAGAGGT
>CAUDMG010002044.1:227500-245598 GCA_958450375.1 Homarus gammarus
ACCACCACCACCTCTATAACAACCACCACCACCACCTCTATAACAACAACCACCACCACCTCTATAACAACAACCACCACCACCTCTATAACAACAACCACCACCACCTCTATAACAACCACCACCACCTCTATAACAACAACCACCACCACCTCTATAACAACAACCACCACCACCTCTATAACAACAACCACCACCACCTCTATAACAACAACCACCACCACCTCTATAACAACAACCACCACCACCTCTATAACAACAACCACCACCACCTCTATAACAACAACCACCACCACCTCTATAACAACAACCACCACCACCTCTATAACAACAACCACCACCACCACCTCTATAACAACAACCACCACCTCTATAACAACAACCACCACCACCTCTATAACAACAACCACCACCACCTCTATAACAACAACAACCACCACCTCTATAACAACAACAACCACCACCACCACCTCTATAACAACAACAACCACCACCACCACCTCTATAACAACAACAACCACCACCACCACCTCTATAACAACAACAACCACCACCACCACCTCTATAACAACAACAACCACCACCACCACCTCCATAACAACAACCACCACCACCTCTATAACAACCACAACCATCACCACCACCTCTATAACCACCACCACCTCTATAACAACAACCACCACCACCTCTATAACAACAATCATCACCACCACCTCTATAACAACAATCATCACCACCACCTCTATAACAACCACAACCACCACCTCTATAACAACCACCACTACCACCACCTCTATAACAGCAACAACCACCACCACCTCTATAACAGCAACAACCACCACCACCTCTATAACAACAACAAAGCAACAACCACAACCACCACCTCTATAACAACAACAACCACCACCACCTCTATAACAACGACCACCACCACCACCTCTATTATAACAACGACCACCACCACCACCTCTATTATAACAACGACCACCACCACCACCACCTCTATTATAACAACGACCACCACCACCACCACCTCTATAACAACAACCACCACCACCACCACCTCTATAACAACAACCACCACCACCACCACCTCTATAACAACAACAACAACCACCACCACCTCTATAACAACAACCACCACCACCACCTCTATAACAACAACAACCACCACCACCACCACCTCTATAACAACAACAACCACCACCACCACCACCTCTATAACAACAACCACCACCACCACCACCTCTATAACAACAACCACCACCACCACCACCTCTATAACAACAACAACAACCACCACCACCACCTCTATAACAACAACAACCACCACCACCACCTCTATAACAACAACAACCACCACCACCACCTCTATAACAACAACAACCACCACCACCACCTCTATAACAACAACCACCACCACCACCACCTCTATAACAACAACCACCACCACCACCACCTCTATAACAACAACCACCACCACCACCACCTCTATAACAACAACCACCACCACCACCACCTCTATAACAACAACCACCACCACCACCACCTCTATAACAACAACCACCACCACCACCACCTCTATAACAACAACAACCACCACCACCACCACCTCTATAACAACAACAACAACCACCACCACCACCACCTCTATAACAACAACAACCACCACCACCACCACCTCTATAACAACAACAACCACCACCACCACCACCTCTATAACAACAACAACCACCACCACCACCACCTCTATAACAACAACAACCACCACCACCACCTCTATAACAACAACCACAACCACCACCACCTCTATAACAACAACCACAACCACCTCTATAACAACGACCACAACCACCACCATCGCTACAACAATTATATCCACCACTGACCCTACCTCCCATCCCCAACCACCACCACCACTACTACCACCATCCTCACAACAACAATTATCACCAAACAAACTCTTTTTTCTTCTTGTGCATCATCATCATCATCATCATCATAACCATCATCATAACCATCATCATTATTATCATCATTATTATCATCATCTGACTACCATCCTTTCTCCCTCCACCATCACCACCAATCCCCATCATCACCACTACAACACCACTACACTACCACCACAACATCAACACCACCACACCACCACCACACCACTAACACCACCACCACCACCACACCACTGACACCACCACCACCACCACACCACTAACACCACCACTATACCACTAACACCACCACTAACACCACCACTAACACCACCACTATACCACTACACCACCACCACACCACTAACACCACCACTATACCACCACCAACACCACCACACAACCACCACCACCACACAACCACCACCACCACACCACCACCAACACCACTATACCACCACCAACACCACCACTATACCGCTACACCACCACTATACCGCTACACCACCACCACACCACTAACACCACCACCACACCACTGACACCACCACCACACCACTAACACCACCACTATACCACTACACCACCACTAACACCACCACCATACCACCACCACCACTATACCACTACACCACCACTACCACTATACCACTACACCACCACCACCACTATACCACTACACCACCACCACAACACCACTATACCACCACCAACACCACCACTATACCGCTACACCACCACCACCACACCACTGACACCACCACCAACACCACCACCACTATACCGCTACACCACCACCACACCACTAACACCACCACCACACCACTGACACCACCACACCACCACCAACACCACCACACCACAACATCACCACCACACCACCACAACACCACCACCACACCACCAACACCACCAGCGGTAGTTACACTGTTCATTTGGTCGTTAATGGGATATGATAATAAATAATAAAGGGTTATTGTTGAGATTCAATAAAACCATCAATGGAAGAGACAGCTGTTGCCTGTTCATAAATTATCTCTCTCCCTCTCCCCTCTCCCTCCCCTCTCTCCCTTTCTACTTTATTCCTACTCATCTCTCTCTCTCTCTCTCTCTCTCTCTCTCTCTCTCTCCTTCCAGGTTCTCTGTTTGTCCTGTGACCAGAGATAAGAAGACCGAGGGGGAAAGTTCTCCTCCTTTCCCCCTTTCTTCTTCGTCTCGTGTCCTAGGCCCCCTTCCTCCTCCTCTGATTGGGTAATAAGCTAAGCCTTGAGGATATTAACAGTTAATGGTCAATAGTAATAAGTTTAACGAATTGTCATGTTATTTCCCCCAGCCGAAAAACCTAACCTAACCTAACCCAGATCAATGGCATATATACCTGTATACTTCAACTGTGATTAGTTCCGTAAATTACCTAAACCTCTCTCTCTCTCTCTCTCTCTCTCTCTCTCTCTCTCTCTCTCTCTCTCTCTCTCTCTCTCTCTCTCTCTCTCTCTCTCTTACCCATTGTTCTCTCTCTAACCCATTGTTCTCTCTCTAATAATTCAATTCTCACCTTCCGCCTGGCAAATGACTGGAAGTAATTCAATCGTTCATTTAACTGTTATTTTTTTAAGAGGGGGCGGACTAGTGTGTGTGTGTGTGTGTTATCCACTTTACCTTCACTCTCTCCCTCTTTTAGTTATTATTATGAAATATTTCTCTACCCTCTTCCTCTCTCTATTTTCTCTCCCCCCACCTCATTGATTTTCATTAGGCATCTCTCTCTCTCTCTCTCTCTCTCTCTCTCTCTCTCTCTCTCTCTCTCTCTCTCTCTCTCTCTCTCTCGTACTATGTAACACAACCGATGTACTGTACACTTTGTTGGTTAAATCCTTATATTAGTAAATGTCTGTACTTCTGCTTCTCTTCTGTTAATTGTTGATGTGTACCTTGGCTATAATAGTGGTGGTGGTAGTAGTGGTGGTAGGGATTAGTGGTGTTGGTTACTTGAGAGAGAGAGAGAGAGAGAGAGAGAGAGAGTAAACCCATTATTGTCCAATTAGTGGAGCACCACCATCACAACTACTACCACCACCACTACTACTACCACTATCTCCGTGTAATTGTACAATTGTGTGGAATAAAATTTGATGACTATTGTATCTGACGTGCATGGGTACTGATAATGGTGGTAGTGAGAGTGGTAGGTTAGAGATGGTGGTAGTTTTGTTGGTAGTGATAATAATAGTGGTAGAAAGAGTATTGGTACGGATATTAGTAGTGACCGGTAGTAGTGGAGATAGTGGGTGTAGAAATAATGGTAGGGATATAAGTTGTAGTGCTTATGGTAGTAGTGATGGTAACAGTAGTGATAGTAGTAGTAACAATAGTGGTGACAGTAGTAGTATTGGTGGTGGGGGTAGTAGTAGCGGTGGTAGCAGTAGTAGTGATGGTAGTGGTGACAGTAGTAGTATTGGTGGTGGGGGTAGTAGTGGCGGTGGTAGCAGTAGTAGTGATGGTAGTGGTGACAGTAGTATAGTGGTGGTGGTAGGAGCCGTGACAGCCTACAGGTAGGTTGACACGCGGGATTATCAAGGTGTAGTGTCAGACAGGTAGAGTTACACCCCGACGGTAATCTTGTTAACATCAGGTTCTGGAGAGACGCGCCCTGGTCTTTGATGCGTTGAACCCAAGTGTACGTTGATGTATATAGCGTTGAACACAAGGGTATATGATGCTTTGAACACAGGGGTTACAGTATAGGGGTGTATGTTGCGTTGAACTCGAGTATATACTGTAGGGGTGTAAGTGTTGAGTGTGTGTGTGGGGGTGTGTGTGGGGGTGTGCTGAGTGTTAAGTGTGTGTGTGTGTGTGGGGAGGTGTGCTGAGTGTGTGGGGGGGGGGGGGGGGTCACTTACTTAAGCCGGAAGTAGCTTAATGCATTACCCGGATTTACTGTACTATAAGCTTCTCAACACCTCCTCTTGACCCCTGTATATTGAGTCCAGCTGGAGGTGGTACTGGTAGTAGTGGTAGTAGTAGCAGTAGTAGTGGTGTAATGGTCAGCATGCTCGCCTCGCAAGCGAGTGGACCCGGGTTTGATCCCCGGGCAGGGTGAAACTATGGGCAAGTTTCTTTACGCCATTTGCCTCTGTCTACCCAGCAGTAATTGGGAACCTGGATGTTAATCGATTTGCGGATCGTGTTCCGGGGTAATGGTTAGCCAGTGCAGTTGGCGAGCTGTCCGGTCATCTCGGACTATTCCTTGACACTAGGTCATGCAGCTCGTTAACTCAGGGTGTGGTTGTTGTGTTGGCGACAGCTTCTACACCTTAACAAATTCACGCCTAGGTGGCCCTTGGGCCGGCCATCCTCGTTACACGAGGGGCAACCATTACTATTTAGTAGTATTAGTAGTGTGGCAGTTCATTTACTTTAACTTCTTACTTAATTCCCTTATTTACTTATCATTTTCGTCACTCTGTTCCTTTATTTAATTTCTTATTCATCCTGAGAGAGAGAGAGAGTTATTCGCGATGTTTTTGGCAAATGTGCATCATATAAAAGAGGTAGAGAGAAGACACGTGCACACAAGGACACATACACCAGAATACATACACAAGGACACATACACACCAACACACGTGCACACAAGGACATCAGAATACATACACAAGGACACATACACACAAGGACATCAGAATACATACACAAGGACATATACACACCAGCACACAAGGACATAATATACACACCAACACACATGCACAAGGACACATACACACTAGGACACATACACAAGGACACATACACATAGTAGGTAGTAGGCAGCTATCAAACAGCATAATGTGTTGTCTAATGGTGGACCCTGCTGCCATATGGCATCGCGAAAATTGTGACCAAGTCCCAGGTTGCTGATCTGACTTTCTGCCTCATTTACACACAATTGCAGGTCTCAATTGTTTCTCTTACTTTGATGACAACATACATATAGCGTTTCTCACTATTGATTTGTTTTCATTTTTGTATTTCTTTATGGTTCCTTATTATTATTATTACAATGTTGTTATTATTATTATCATTATTATTTAATTTTTAATCTTGCATTTTTATTATAAATTTTATTTACTATGAACTTATTATTTTTATTATTATTATTATTATTATTATTATTATTAATTACATTTTCGCCCCCCAGGCCCCGATGTGGGTCTGTGACCTGTGCCCGGGTGGGGTAATCCCGGTTAAAAAAAAAAAAGAAAAAAGACCCACACACCAAGATACATACACACAAGGGCACATACACAAGAATACATACACAAGGACACATACACATCAGGACACATACACACTAGGACATATACACCAGGACATATACACATAGCCCTACACACAAGGACACGTACACCAAGACACATACACACTTGAACACACACACACCAGGACATATACACGTAGCCTTACACACCAGGACACATATACACAAGGACACACCAGGACTCGTACACTTAGCCCTACACACCTGGATACATACACCAGAACACAGGGCCAGTAACTAGGGGATGACTCATTGTCTTCTCTTGCACTCTAGCCGAAACCTAAGTAAGTCGTGAGTGTCATAACAAGCTTTGGTGAACGTGAGGCAGCTGTGGGTCGTCTCGAGTCACACATAAAACACACACAAAACACACACACACACACACACATACATACATATAACGAACCCCCTCATAGGAAAATTGATTCTCTTCCCTCCATCCCATCTCTTCCGCGCCCTCCCCTCCATCTGATCTCTTCCACGCCCTCCCCTCTATCTGATCTCTTCCACGCCCTCCCATCCAGCCCATCTCTTCCACGCCCTTCCCTCCATCCCATCTCTTCTACGCCCTCCCCTCCACCCTATCTCTTCCACGCCCTCCCCTTCATCTCATCTCTCCACGCCCTCCCCTCCACACCATCTCTTCCACGCCCTCCCATCCACCCCATGTCTTCCACGCCCCCACGCCATCTTGTTTCTTCGGTCAACAAAGCTGGTCTCTTAACTCATCCCAAAATGGCCGGAAATACATTCGAAATAGGGAAGAGAGAAGGGGGGAAGGGAGAGGAGGAAAGGAAGAAAAGGAAGGGGGGGGGGGGAGGGAAGGAGGGTCTTGGTTTCTCTCCCTCCCTCCCTCTAAAATTTAAGGAAAATTATAATTGTCTACAGTCAAACCTTAGTTACTTGCTTTTTAGATCTGATGCTTAAACATCAACAATGTTGTACAGATTAACTATATGCTCAACCCCTGCTATCGCGTGTGTGTAATAATAATAATAATAATGATTATAATATTAAACGGTTTATTAATAGAATTGCAGCCGGTGGCTGAAAATATACAGACTTACATTTGATTTAGACATAATGATACAATATGCGTTGAGTACATTTACAGGGCTGTACAGTACGTAAATCAGGAGTTGTTTATTATTTTAACAATAGATGGGATTGTGTGTGTGTGTGTGTGTGTGTGTGTGTGTGTGCGTGCCATTAGAAGCCTGGAGAAATGTGGAGCTTGAGGATCCAGTGTCATATTCAGATTTGCCCAGAGAGGACAAGAGGTCAGGGAGGAGGACAAGAGGTCAGGGAGGAGGACAAGAGGTCAGGGAGGATGCCAGGCCCCCAGGAAGGGTTGGTTGGCCAGTGTGAGGAAGGTATAATCCTGCCTGATGGACAAAGCAATTAATTATCTCACTCTGCTGACGCGGCCGTGTGTGTGTGTGTGTGTGTCAGCCTCCTCCTCCCTCCCTCCTGACGGCTGACAGGGGGATGTCACTATACAAAAGGTTCCGTCTCTCCCCTTTCCCTCCTCCTCCCTCCCTCCCCACTAAGGTGACATAAACTAATTATCCCTACCTCCCTCCCTCCCTCCTCCCTCTCTTTCTCACTCCCCTCCTCACTTGTCACCTGTCCCTCCCACTCTTTACCTGTCCTTCCTTCCCTCCATCCTCGTCCCCCTCCGTCATTTCCCCCCTTCCATCCTTACCTCTCACCTGTCCTTCCCTCTCTCACCTCCCCTCACCAGCAGCTGAATCACACACCAGCCAATTTAATTTCATACTTTAATGGTAATTTATCTTTACCATTGATTACATAATGAATTAATTACAATACTACTACTATTTTTTTCTTTTTAATGGCCTCCAGCCTCCCCCATAGCCATTAATTCGCCACAATTTTATTACCTTAATATTAAATATCCTAATACATAAGTAGCTACCCTAACTGTGTTGAGTTAGTTGAGCCGCAGATCTATGCGGCATTCAGTGACTGTTGCCTCAAAGTCGATATCTGCGACTGTTGTCGGCTTTGGGGCCGATGCTCTCGTTCCCCTGTGGCAAAGCAATGCAGACCTAAGCAGAGAGAAGGACAGTCAACATCTCAACCAGGCTGTAACATAACTTCTGGGCTGCTGCTTCCGTTCAGATAACACCTCCGTGAGTCTGGCCTAGAAGCATCTTGCACTTGGTCCCATCCCACCAGAGGTTGTGAACACCAGAGGAGTGAAGCTGCCCTGATCGACGTTCTGAATTCTCTCCCCATATGCCCTAATCTTGTCGTTCTCGTTCCTCCTGTGTGCAGCATCGAGAGCTAGGTTACGGTGACATGCGGCCATGGGATAAAAAATCCTTATGGCAAAGAAGGCTCGCTGTCCCCGCGTCCAGAATCCTCGAGCATTGACGTCCTGGTAACGATAATAGCATAGGGAACAGCATAATAATATTGACTAATAATCATAACGTCAGTAAAATAATATTTTCAATCAAAACTCACAATCATAATAATCATAGTACTCTACACAACAACATGGTATATTCACCACTAGACCAAAGGTTATAAAACTCTACTAATTATAACATCAATGTTGAGTTATTCGTCCTTGTCATACAGCAGAGAATGAAAGTCCAGAAAAACAGCTGTACACCTAACTGATCCGCCATGCTTCCCTCTGCGCTTTTAGAATAGGCATTAGGAAGGCTGTGTGGCAGTGATTCATAGTTTACAGTATACAGAAGTTCGTGTTTACATTAGGGGGGTATCGTAAGGTTATAGTTTGTTTACATTAGGAGGGTATAGTAAGTTATAGTTTGTTTATATTTGGGGGGTATCGTAAGTTATAGTTTGTTTACATAAAGGGGGTATCTTAAGTTATAGTTTGCTTACATTAAGGGGGTATCGTAAGTTATAGGTTGTTTACTGTGGAGCTCCATGAATCGTGCATAGTTCCAGCAATGAATAATATTTCCAGCGGTGAATCATAGTTCCAGCGATGAATCATATAGTTCCAGTGGTGAATCATAGTCTCAGTCTACAGGGGAGGTCAAAGCCTGCAGCTGACAGCCCCGTGAAATTCGCCTTGAAGACATTAATTTTCAGGGGGTCGACTTTGGCCCCTCTAGCACATACCTGAGAATAAGGGGGGGGGGGGGGAAGGAGTCGACAGGGATTTGACCATATGAGGGAGTGGGGAGAAGGAGGATTGGGGAATATTTGGGAAGTGGAGCGGGGTAAAATTGATGAATATTTGGGGAAAGGAGAGGAGTAGAATTGAGGAATATTTGATGAGGGGAGAGGGGTGGAATTGAGAAATATTTGGGAAGGGAGAGGGATAAGATAAAGCATATATATAGAGAGAAGGGCGAGATTTGGGCTCAATGAGGGAGGTGGGGTGAAATGGGTGGAGGTCGGGATAGTAGGGATTTGGAAGGATTAGGGATTATGGAGCGAGAGTGGTGGAGATTGGTGGGTGGGACTTGACTCATATTGACAGTCAAACAGAGACAGAGAAAAAGGGGTAGTTTTAAGGCCACATGGTGGGGGGGGGGGGGGACTACTGTAGGGATCTGGGAATGGGTAAGGCAGAATTTGTAACTTTCAAAGCAGTTAGAACTTGGGAGATAACAAGTCCTCGGGGATCAGAGAAGAAATTTGTGCAGGATGGTCGAGCTCTGAGGAGAGAGAGGAAGGGGAAACGAAGGAGGAGGAGGAGGAGGAATCCGTTAAATCCCTGAGAAATATGAGGGAGGCAGTGGAGTGCCTGGGTCGCCTGAGGGAGTTAAGGGAGAGATTGGTGGTGGGTAGAGACTGAGAGACCCGAGAGAGATTAGAGAGATCTGAAGAGAGGAAACTGAGAAGGGTCTAACAGGGACTCCGATAAAGGAGGCAGACATCTTAGAACCTCTGGAGACCTTTGGAAGACCCGAGGAAGTGTATGACCTATGAGAGATCTTGGAAATACTGGGAGATGTATAAAGGATTTGGGGGAAGGTCTCGGAGAACCTGGGGGGGAATCTAGGGGATCCCATGGAGGACCTCAGGGTGTTGTTCTTCGTCCCAACTCGTCAGAGTGGGGTCAGTGGGTCAGCTCCCTGGAGACAGCCTGACAGAGGCCTCGGTCTCACGGTGGTTAAGTGACCGGACAAACGCACAAACACCTTCCTATACACTTGTTGGCTTGTGTCCAATCAATAAGTATAAAGAGATATAAGCTAGTTAATGAGTGATATTAACCGTTATTGAACATGAAATTATTGACAAATGAAATTGGTAATGGAACCCAAATGCATTGTCGACGTACCCACCGAACAGTTAACTCGGTGAAGGCAAACGACTGTACATTTCCTCTCCGTAGATTGAAGGTTATCAAGAGGCCATTGTACTTACGACGTGGATACACGATTTTTTTTTTTTTTGCAAGATTAAATAAAGAGAATAGGTTTTATGATAATTAAGATATGTTTCTTAGTTAATCTAAAACATAATTTTGTCTGATTCTTATTATTTTTTATAAACTTTACTTTGCACTTTAATACAATTGATATATTCACAGTTGTATACCAATATATTCAATGTAACAATAACACCCCGTCTTCACCCGCCCACATCCTACCTGTTATCTTGGTACACCCAAGGAACACCTGGTCAGGGATGTTCGCTGTAACACACACACACGCACGCACACGCTGACGTACTCACTTTCTATCTAGCGATAGTGCTGACGGCGGCAATGACGGTGATGGCGGCAGTGATGGTGGTGGTGGTGAGTACAGGTGGATTACGACCCATTAATGTACACGTCCACTCCTACAAGCCAGAGGACGCCCCCTACCCCTTAGCAGGTAGGAGGTCCACGTAACTACCACACACTGAGACAAGTACTTTGGCTGACCTGAACTCTTGGCTTCTGAGCTTATTACTCACTCTATCAACAACTGCAAACATGTACTGTATGTTGCCGGCGAGGCTTGATACACTCCCTCTCCCACACCTAACACCCCTCTGCTGGCTACAGTTTACAGTGCCCTAATATCTGTACAGCTTGGCGTCTTGCTGTGGAGATTGCACCAATATGTATCTGCTAGCTGGAGCGTATGATGATTTATTCACCTGTCTAATGCTTTGTTGTCATGATGAATATTTATATTGATGTCGCTTTCCCGTATGTGCTGCACTATTGGTTGGTTCTGGCCAACCTCTCTCTCTCTCTCTCTCTCTCTATATATATATATATATATATTATATATATATATATATATATATATATATATATATATACCTGTATATATATATATATATATATATATATATATATATATATATATATATATAAATAAATTATAATTATTATAACTACCCTCCATTCAGGATCAGTGATTTAACTGGTGTATATAACCTTATGCTGTACTTACCTAACTCCGTGTACACATTACACGCTGGACAGTTTGTAGACAAATAGCATCATTACGGGATTCTCATATAAATAAAAAGTTATTAATATTTTAACCTCTACTTAATCATATATTCTCTCTATTTTTTGTTTTCTTAAATTTTCGTGTTTATGTTAATATCTAGGGAAGAACACACACATATACATGCGCGCTAAGTATCAGTATCGTATCGACTTCGAATCGTGAACAGTGAAGGTATGATCAAGGGATTCAGCTGGTAGTGGTGAGGGGTGGTAATGAAGGTTTGGGGGTGGTGGTGGTGATGATGAGGGATGACGGGTGGTTGGTGATGGTGAGAGGTAGTGATGAGGGATGATAGTGAGGGGCGGTGGAGTAACCCTCGTGGTGATAGTTTTAGTAGAGATGCCAATCACTGGTTGTTAATCCCCCCCACCACCAGTGAGGCGGTAATCAGCTGTGCTACCAGACCCCTGCAAGGATAAACCCGCAACGATAGGTGTAAAAAAAAAATCACCGTTTGCTTTATTGAGGTAAAGGAGGTGGACAGTGTGAGGGGCGATAATGGCAGGCCGGGGAGGGGGGGGGGCGTGGGGCGCTGACAAAAGCGGGAGGGGGAGGGACCGATATAGTTGTACGCCAAACACACTTTATAAATTGAGACCATTCAAAGTTAACTATAAATCACAAGCTAGTTCTCACAGGCGGCTGAGCAGGGACGGGCGGGGTTGTCAGGGTTGAGGCTGGAGGTTTCCGACCTTGTGGGAGCCGGGTTAAGAAGCGGGGATCATATGACCATCGTTATTATGGTAATGCGAGTGATACACTTCACCTCTGGCGGGCTACCGGGCGATCCACAGTTCCCACATTACCGTTATGAGCTCTGACCTACGGGACCTCAACGCCTTGGGACTAATTTTCCCCCCTGGGCTTAAGTTACTACTGTGCAAAGCGAGTAGTAGGGAAGGCTGTTAAATAGCCCTCTGTAATTTTCTGATAGCCACTGTGCCATTATCTGTTGACATATGACCACACCTTCACCATTATCGCCATCACCCTGCTGTACCACTCTGCTCCCAAGAACACGACGGAGGGTAGGAAGGCAGTAGCTCAATCCTACAAACCATTCCACTTAACCTAACCTAACACCACCAGGAAGCATTAAAGTGCTCAATCATCAGGTGAAATAAACTGGGGTGTCTAATCTTCACGTGATCCACCACCCCACCATCAAACGCCAAATAAGAAAAAAAATATTAAGGAAATAGGAGAAAAAAAGGTGAAATAAATATAAGACGAATAACGAGGACACTAACCTTAACGAAAGCTAATTATCCCCACCGAGCAATGTTATCCTCTTGAGTACTATGTCTTATCCCCTTGAGTACGATGTCTTATCCCCCTGAGTACGATGTCTTATCCTTCTTGAGTACGATGACATTGTAATTTAGGAATTAAGTCATTGTACTCGAAGGTTAATTTATCATATTCAAGGAGTTAAGTCATCGTACTGTAGGGTTGTCATTGTGCTCAAATATTCTCATAGGTTAATTCATCGTACTCAAAGGGTTAAGTCATAGTACTCAAAGGGTTAAGTCATCATACCCAAGAGGTTAATTCATCGTACTCAAAGGGTTAAGTCATCATACGCAAAGAGTTAAGTCATCGTAATCAAAGGGTTAAGTCATAGTACTCAAAGGGTTAAGTCATCATACCCAAGAGGTTAATTCATCGTACTCAAAGGGTTAAGTCATCGTACTCAAAGGCAGGAGATGCAAGCACTTAACCAATCCCTGGTTGTTCCTCTCTCCTCATGTCTTCCTTCAATAACAACTACTCAATCCTCTCGTCTCCTTTTACCTCCTCCTCTCTTCTTCCTTCTCCTCCTCTCTTCTTTCTTCTCCTCCTCCATCCTCCTCTCGTCTTCCCTCACCACCGCTATCATCCTTGGCCTGTCCCTAAAATGCCTTTTCTTGCCTCTCCAACCATGTAATTTCTCTCCCCAAACCTCCAACATAACCTACCCCAACACCATCCTCCCCTTCCCGCCTTCATCCTTCCTCCCTCCTACCATCCTTCTCCCCTCCTTCCATCAATCCACCTCCCTCACCCATCTATCCTTCCTCCCACCTCCCCCACTCCCTCCCTATTTCCCTACTCACTCTTTTCTCTCCCTCACCCCTCCCTCCTTCCCCACTCCCTCCTCTCCCTCCCTCCCTCATACACTTTTGCCCACATCTGCTCTTTCAACCACCCGTTTGCCAATTACTGCATTCAGCTCTCAATCTGTCATTTTTATAAATTGGTGAGCCATTGTTCAGTCTTCCCTCGCTATTCGTCTCGCTGCTGATGCATGTGTGTGTGTGTGTGCGTGTGCGTGTGTGTGTGCGCGCGCGCGCGCGCGCGCCTGCCCGCCCGTGTGTAATAATAATAATAATAATAATAATAATTAACGGTTTATTGAAAGCGCTTGGCAGCCAGAAGGCTGAAAATACAGTTACATATTTGGGGAATGGGTTTCGAATTACAAATAATATACAAGTAACATAAGTGACACAAATAAGATATATAATAACTAGTGGGGAAAAGCTCAAACTACAGTTCATTTCAACATAGTGACAGTGCAAAAGTAGTATTTACTGGGAGTGAATACACTGGTTTATTACAAGTTATTGATAATTTTTACAATGGTTGGGACTGGGCTGTTCTTATAGCGATCAGTTCGTGCACGTATGGACTGGATGCGGTTGTGGTGTCGAACAGCAATTCTCGGGCTAGTGATCTCAGGTGGTAGTAGGAGCCGGTGTCGGGGATGGTGTAGAAGCTTCTTACCAAATTTACAGATGAGGTCGTGGTGATGGTCAATGAGAGTCGAAAGGGTCAGTGTGTTGAGCGCTTCTTGATATGTGGATTAGGAAGGGGAGAGAATAATCCTGCATGCCCTCTTTTGCACTTTTTCTAGGTGTTTACGTTGTGTGTGTGTGTGTGTACACGTACCCGTAGTTGTTATTAACGTCACATGAGCACTCATGACCTACAAAATAAATATAGAATATATTAATTTGGATAACAGTAAAAAAAAAAAAATATATATATATATATATATATTTATATGGACTAAAAATGAAGTATACATATGTACCTCGCGTTTCATACCAGCTGGATTCGGTAAAATGCTACTGACACCACATAAGAGGCACGGGCAGTTTCCCAATGAGGTTCACGGCGCCATCAGCTCGATGAACAGGCTTTGTGTGAAATATAACAGAGTCTAGAACTGCTTTTAGTGTCCTTGTGGCCTAGCCGGTAAGCGTTCCCTAGTCCCACCCAGTAGGTCGAGGGTTCGATTCCATGCTGGTGAGGTCGTTGATTATATATATATATATATATAGTGACCCCGGAGTGACACACACAGGATGGAGGAGAAAAGAAACTCACAATGTGCTCTCTGTATACATGTTGTATTGGATGTACAATGCAGCTTGGTGCTGGGAAGGCAGCATGGTTACAAGCTTGATGTCGAGAGAGCTGGTTGGTGAGGGTGCTCAGAGAAGGACAGCTTGTGGGTTGCCATGCTCGCTGGCGGGAGCGAGGGCTGCCAGGCAGCAGCGGAGGAGGAGGAGGTGTTGCTGGCTGGTTGGTGTAGGTAGAAAAGAGAGAGATCACCACGAGGTCAAGTCTTAAATAGTAGGGGTAGGCGTGGCTTAGTAGTTGACCTCCGTGATGTATGGCGGCGCTGGTTGACCCAGACCACGAGGCATACACTGTGGAATTCGTGGGGTCGGCTATGCAGCGACAAACGGCGTTTGTAGGGGAGAAATCCACTACAATACTTCCTCCTTCCCTCCAGGCTGTGTAGGAGACTTGTTGTCTGCAGGGTTGCATGGCACATGTGAGGCAGAACGGGCGGTGCATGCCTCATGTGAAACGTAACGGCGATGGCGTGGATGAGCCGGCCGCTAGTGGAGGCAACTGTCTAGAAACAAGATCTGTGGGAGAAGAGAGGGAGAAAGAGGGTTGTGGAGGCGATGAATGTTGTGCTTCACTCGCGACAGGTACAGAGTCGTCAGATGCGCCTGCTGGGGTGTGTGGGCCTGGGTCAGGAGCAAGGGCTGCGTCAGCAGAAGCAGATGAAGGCTCGAGACAGCAGCTGGGTCCACGACAGCAGCAGGGAGTACCTGAGGGAGAAATGAGGGGTTTGTGGGTCCGCGTGAGGAGCAGGGGCCGCGTCAGGATGAGCGGCAGGGGGTACTGCTGGGCCGGGGGTGGCGTCTGAGGCAGGATGGGTGTGTTGGGGTCGATAGAACGTGGTGCTTGGGGCAGGAAGAGGAGCGGCTGTCTGCTTAGAGTAGCAGAGCTGCTCTAGGGTGTCTAACCTGCGGCTTAGAGACAGTAGCTGTAGAGCTGATGAGAGCTGTTTCTGGGTGGATAAGCCAGTCTTCCATGTTGCTTGAAGACTGGGAGAGTGATCGGTTTCTCCTCCATCCTGTGTGGGTGCGAGTCTCCGGGGGTCACCATTGCAAGGTATGTGTTGGTTGCAAGCGTTGAGTAGAGAGAGCTGGTTGGTGAGGATGCTCAGAGGAGGACAGCTTGTGGGTCGCCGGCGGGAGCGAGGGCCGCCAGGCAGCAGCGGCGGAGGAGGAGGTGGCTTGCTGTAGCTAGAAGAAGAGGGAGGTCACCACGAGGTCAGGTCTTAAATAGCGGGGGTAGGCGTGGCTTAGTAGTTGACCTCCGTGATGTATGGCGGCGCTGGTTGACCCAGACCACGAGGCATACACTGGGGAAATCGCGGGGTCGGCTACGCAGCGACAAACAGCGTTTGGAGGGGAGAAATCCACTGCAGTACCACTGTACAATGACACCAGAAGCATCTGGCAAGTGTGACAAGTATATACAGTATAAATATTATAAAGGGGCTTACTAAAGCCTAAGGAAGGAAGGATATTCCTTTAACACATAATCAATGTTATTTACATAATATCTGGCCAGTATGGGGAGGATCATCGTGTCTCCATCAGGGGGTCGTATATATATATATATACATCTTCACACTTTGGTCTCACAGAACGCTTAACTAACGTATTTTGCATTTCTTTTCGCGTGCAGGCCTGGCAGTGCGGACACCCTCCATCAGTTGGATCACGAAGGAGCAGGTGGTTGACATTGGGTCAAGCATCCAGCTGGAGTGTTCAGTGCAGTACTCCCAGGACTACCCAGTGTTGTGGCTTAAGAAAGGCGCCGGGGATGTCCAGGACCTGCCCATCTCCAGCGGTCCTGGCCTTATCATTAGGGACTCCCGCTATGCCCTGAGACACGACCAGGGCTCTGCCACCTATATCCTGCAGGTGAGGTTGTCTAGTATAGGGCAATAGGGCATGAACCTAACCTAATCTAATCTAATCTAATCAAGCCTAACTTAACCAAGGCAATAGTTTAACTTAATGTACCATAACCTAACCTGATCTTACCCAGTTTAATCTAGCATAGTTTAACCTAACATAGCTTAACCTAACCCAGTATAGCCTAACTCACTTTAGTCTGACTTATCTTAACCAAACCAAACCCATCTTAAACTAAACTCTTCTGCTCTAAACTAGCCGAACTGAACCTCACTTAACTAGATTAGATTATGTTGTTTCGTGTCATCTAAAAAAAAATTCATGATCCTTGGAAAAAAAAAAAGTACTTACTCCATCATGATTTTACGTTTATAACTTTACGTGCATTAATACTAACCAATCCAAAATCCGGTAGAATGCTATTGTACTGTATGCCTGGGAGGAGAGAAATCTGCACCTTTGAACTAAACATTACCATATTTAAAACCTTTGAAATTAATGGTTCTTGTGAATTACCAGACAATGTCATGATATGTTTGTTATTTTTCACCAGATTAAGGACATCCAGGAGAGTGACGGAGGGGACTATATGTGTCAGGTCCTCCTCGGCATCAACAACCGCATTACAGCAAACGTCAACCTCCTCGTCCGCAGACCTCCAGTTATTTCCGACAACTCAACCAGGTACAGTGTCATTTTTCTCTTGAAGTTGTTGTTTGTTGGAGGATAAAAAATAAACCCAGTTAATGGCGTTTAATAGCCTCCCTGGATCCTTCGGCATATTGTAGGTCGTTTCCAAGAGAAACATCATAGAAGAAAAGTGTCTTAGATTTTTCTGAACTATTGATTGTCAAAATAAAATTCCCGAGATTCATTTGGTGGCAACAAGTGCATTTATACAGTACTATTTTTATTACTGTGTTTAATTAGATGTCCCATTGCTTTAGTTTCCTTTCTTCTCTCGGGTGCATATACTGTACTGATAGGCCTCAGAGCTGACAAAACTAGTTATGAATTTTTTAGGCTGATTTGTGAATAATGATAATATCTTTTTGGAGAGGGGGGGCGGGCACGCTAGAGACTCCAATACCCTCTCATGCCTCTAAGTGGGGGGGGGGGA